>DF360473.1:16742-33876 GCA_000787875.1 Solanum virginianum | reverse complement strand
CGTGATGTGACTAAGAAATCGGCCTAATTTAAGG
This sequence comes from Solanum virginianum, assembly GCA_000787875.1. Lineage (NCBI taxonomy): Eukaryota > Viridiplantae > Streptophyta > Magnoliopsida > Solanales > Solanaceae > Solanum > Solanum virginianum. Next base: position 33,842 of record DF360473.1, on the reverse strand, counting down.
CCAATTTATTACAGATATTAGCAGCTCTTGTTGCAGTCTCAGAGGTAGCATCGGCTGGTGATGAGACATTCAATTGGCTAGCCAACCAAATTTTCGTGGGATGAGGCCCCATGAGCATGATGAAGATCTAGAGCTGGCTCAAAAGCGGCCGATACTAGAGGAGGAGTCCATACCCAAGGAGGTGGTGCAGGAGTCGCTATTATTGGCGGCTATTCAGTGAGATTGAGAGCAGCACACCCCACAAAGAGAGGGTAGTTTTGGTACTACAGCAGAGGAGATGGTGCCTCAGGACCCCACAGATCAGCTAGAGACCGGTGCTTGATGCACCATGATGTTTGACTTCTTTTGACCCCAGTTCTTATTTTATCAATTTGCATACTTTGTTCTATTGTTAGACAATCTTTTTGCTATGTTGGTTTTTGGATATGTTTAAATATTTTTATGTGGGATGTTATTTTTACTTATAGTTTGGATGTTATTTTTTGGTTTTTAATGAATGTATGTATATATTTCTATATTATCATGTTTTGTTTTCATTCTTATCTTTACTTTGAGGACAAAGTATCCTATTTTGGTGGGGTGTGGGAAGTTATGGATTAAGGTGAAGTCTGAGTAGCCTCAAGTCCATAACTTCCCCTATTTTTGATCCCAAGGTTTTCTTGTCGTGATTCTTTTTCCTTGTGAATGTTTACTTTTCATTGAACCGGCATGTTTAGGTAGTGTAGATAATGTGTAAATTCTTAGTAGTGTTATCTGTTGGCATATACATAGTCTTTAATTACATTTTAAAGTTTTGATGAAAAAATGGGTACCCTCAAAATTTTTGAGATTATGGTTGTTGATGCATTCATACATTTTTGAGTATCTGGCAATGTTTGTTCTGATATTGTGAAGGTAAGCTGAGATTGAAAGGATGACCTGTTAGTCTATACTTGATTGTGGATGCAATGTCATATGTGTTGTGAGTTTATTTTGCTGTATTTATACATCTTCTATGGACTCAGAACTTACCTTAGTGGTCTAAGATTCATTTGGTGATGTGATGGATATGAAAAGGATCTTAGGCCTCTGTTCTTTTAGTGAGCCCACTTTTAGCCTAAACTAACCTACTAAATGAGTGAGATAATCTGGTTAGGGAGTTTTATGCTACCTACTATGATACTATTTGCAGAGATCTACCAGAAAGAAATGAAAAAGCATGAGCCGGGTGAAGAAAAAAAAATAAAAGTGCCTTGAATTGAGAAAAAACAACAAGAATTAAGTATAGAAATAAGGCACAGTTGAAAATAGAAAGAAAGCACTCAAGAAAAGTTCAAAACAGGAGAATATGGGTGGATTTATTGAAAAAGATGGGTTGTGAAAGCAAAAAGTGTTGGTAAACATGGTTAAAAGATAGCTTTTAGTCACTACTTGCCTAAAATATCATACCAAAGCCCCCTGGACCTATGTTACAAGCCCATAAGTCCTAAAGTAATACAAATCCACTTTATATCACCAAGCCAGAAGATGAGTATAGAGGCAAGCTTATAGTGTTAGTCAGTATGCATGAATTTCAATTGTGAGAGTGAGAATGCTTCCTCAGTCCCTGAATTCTATATGTTTTTTAAGTGAGTATGAGGGACTTCTTTCCAATGAGGGCATTTCCACTACTTGAGTAGCATATGACTATACCAGCGATTATGGATTGTTGTTGCTTCTTAACTTATCATAGTTGGACTGCCAGGTATCTCATTATGTTCTGGTTTACTTAATACCTTTGCAATCTTGTTTTACAAATGGTAGTTGGGTACTTGAATCAAAGGAATTGTTGTATATGCCATTAGTGTAGCTACTATGTATTTCTCATTGCCTGTATAGATTGAGTCATCGCTTGATGACAAGGAATAATTCTAAGTTGAGGGTGTTGATGTGTTGTCAAAATACAACACATTTAATTCCCAAAACAAGGGATTTTGTGAGTTCTTCATGCGACTTTTTATGGATTTTATTTGTTTTTGTGTTATTCTTGCAGAAAAGTTAGGTTGGCATGATTTTGAAGAAAAGTTCCAGATTTTGCTGAATGATAAGACATACGAGCTCCTCTACGAGTCTAGCCCAAGCTACGAGTCATAAGGTGTGTCATAGCAAGAAATAGAGACCAAAAACTCAAAAATCTGCTAAGTGGAGGTCAACCCTACAAGGCCATCCTACAAGTTGTAAGTTGCACTACGACTCGTATAGGTGGACTCGTAGCAAGAACCAGAGAGCCAAGATATTAGACTAAAAAGTGAAGGCCAAGAACTACGAGAAGAACATACTAGTCATAGCTTAAGCAACACTCGTACTTGCGAATCATACCAGTTTAGTCCAGGATGCCAATAAACTAATATGAGACCCCGACTATGACTCGTAGCTTACACTATAAGTCGTACCTGCAGGGCCTACTAATTGTCAGCTATCTTTTTTGTGGTATTTTTAGGGTTTATTTGTAAATACTATAAATAGAATTTAGTTCAGTTTTTATATGGAGATTCCAGATTTTACAAGAGAGACTTTAACTTTGAATATTCTCTCAAGAATATTGTAGAGTTTTAGATTAGCTTATCATTTTGTTTTAGTCCATTTTAGGAATTGCAAATCTTGCTTTTCTATCGTGAATTTTTTAAGGTTTTAGATTAGTTTATTATTCTCTCTTAAAAACCCCATTTTGGAGATTGCAAATCTTGCTTTGTACTCATTATTAATCAATCAAGCTTTTAGGTTTGCTACTTGTAGTGCCTACATTCTTCAGTATTTTTGGTAAACTTCTCTTGTATGTCTTGAATTGGCATTTTTTCTTGTTTTGCCTTAGCCATAAGTAGCTAAGCACCCACAACTTGGGGTTGTGGGAATCATAGGTAGTTGATTTGAAATAAAACCTAGATTTGTTGCATTTCTATGATTAGGGTTTGTATATAGTGTCTATTTTCCTTCATTTTGATTATCGTTTGGTGGTGGCCAACACCAAACCCCACCTACTATCACTAGCCTAACCAAGGTAGTGACGAATAGGAAAAGGAAAGTAGATGACAAGATTCGATTGATGTGTTATCGTCTAATCAACCAAACTTGACCAAGGGGAGGTTGACTGAAACAATTGGTAATGGTTAGCCAACGCCATGGTGGCCGACCAAGCGCCATGGTGAAATTCAACCTTCACCTTCAAAAAAGGGCTGGAAGAACCTAAGTTACCATCCTGCATACGAATTTCCATAGTGAACACAATTCTCAAGTTATCCCTAAACTTGAGTGTTTCCTTGCATCAAATGTATTTTAGTTTGCTTTTGAATCACAATGTACCCCCCCCCCCATTTAGAGATTTTAGTCATTTATACTTGAAATGATTAGTAGTGGATTCTTGTAGTCAAGCCCCGTATACCCTGTGGATTCGAACCTAGCCTTCGGTTAGGTTATTTGCTGACAGTGACCGCTTTCTTATTGGAGCATGAACATCATCACCTTTGCTTAGAGGCATAGTTAATAAGGGCGAGTTGCATTTGCACTTACTTAATTTGGTGCTCGATACTCCTCCCAAGACTCAATGCTCATGAGATCATCCAGCTTAGCCAATCATCCTAATTAGTCTCATAAAGACTCTCATTATCTCATTAACTCAACTCATTTGGACCTTTTGGGTTAACATCTCAATTATCTCATCAACTCAATTCTCATTCAATAGCTCAAGACTTAGATCAATCATTAGGAGGAAGTATTTAGACAAAATCTCTAAAGATCAAGTAAGGATACTCATAGGACCATCAAGTTTGATCAACTCATAATCATACTCATATCACAATCACAATCAACATTCTCAAGTCAAGGCTCTAGACTCTGGCTCTAGGTTCATTCATGCATTCTTTATAAAATAACATATAGGATTTATACAATGACTCATGAAAGTATTTAATATATTAAATCAAGTTTATGATGATCATTAACATATGAAAATAGATAATAAGTATAATTTTCGAGAAAACATTCAAGCAACATGCATGAAGACTCATTATACTCACAATCTTTCTATTACCATCAATAGGGGCACACGGAAGAACAATCTTATGTTTTAGTTTAGCCTTACATACCTGGTATGAAGCTTTGACAATCAACCTCGTAAGCAATCTCCTTAATCGCTTGAAATACTCACTCCTCTTCTCTTCTCTTTAGCCCTAGTCTTTGTTAGAAACTTAGAAAAGGCATAGTAATGGGGATTAAACCCTTTTTATGCTCAAAACGATATTATATCATGTTCTAAGTTTAGGAGGGGTTGGAAAAAATCTACAATGCCCCTTACAAAACTTAAAATAAAAACTTCGCCTTAGGGTACCTAGTCCCCGACAGCGACTCGATAGATTTTTAGGGATTTTTGCTGAAAATTTTTTGATCGGGTTTTCTAATCCCGTAGAAAATATTGGGACTATATTTAAGCGGGCCTATTGGACACTTATTTTGTAATTGTGTTTCACAACAAAAAGTTATTGTTTGATCTGCTTGCTCTAAAAATCAACCAAGATCATTTTCCCGCACAATTTATCATGCTAATCGCATTTTCGGCCTTGGATTTGCCATTGGAGCTTAGAAAGACGCATTATTCGGACATTTTATTGTGTGTTATAGTAGTCTTATTTAAAAATACTACTTACACACTGCTACAAACAATAAAATACAGACAAAAGGAAGATACGTTAATGAGATAGCATCCTCCCACACACTTGGCCCAGAACACCTGCAGTCCCATTGTAATGAATGTAGGGATGGTAAAAAAATGTGGTAAAAAGCAAGATATGATGTACGAAGAAGAAGACTATGATATACTAAATAAAGACTATACTTTGATCGGTATAGAAACAAAATTTTTTAACTTTAAGATAGGAATAGCGAAAATAGGAGCTATGAAAAGTCTAGAAGACTTAGAAGAGATAGTCAAAATATTAGATAAAGTGGAGATAATAGATGAAAACCCACTAAACATTGGAAGATGAATAAAGTAGTATATAAATTAGAAATCATAAACCTAGGATATAAAATAAAAACAGCCGCAATAAAGGCTACTAATCAAGATATGGATGATTTCACTATACAAATTAAAGAATTATTAAACTTAGGAGTAATATGTAGATCTACATCAAAACATATGTCTGTAGCCATTATGGTACAGAACCATAGTGAAATAGTAAGGGAAAAAGCAAAAATGGTAATAAATTATAAAAGACATAATGATAATACCAAAACAGATGCATATAAACTCCAGAATAAAAATAAGTTAATAAACAGAATATAAGGAAAGAAAAATTTAGTAAATTTTATTATAAATCAGGGTATTATGTCACGACCTGGACCTAGAGTCTAGGAGTGACAAAGCGAATGGAACCCCAGAGTCCCCAAACAAGTCTCAAAGTATCAAAATTCACATCATCGATTTGGAAGTACATTCGAGATTTAACACATAGTTCTAAGGAATGAGAAAGTAGGACTCACAGTATGGGGATATCTTAGGGAAACGGATTAGCATGAATTCACATAACATATAGCACATAAAGACTAAGGGGCGGGTAAGTATGACTCACGCTATGTGGGCAATTTGGGGCTTAGGATCTTCCATATTTCCACATCAAACATACATATACATATCATAATTCGCATAATCAATCCATGATAGCCATAATGAAAAGATAACCATGATCATAAGATTCAAATACAATACATAACACATAGACCCGATGAGAGTCTACAAGATGTCCAACAATGCCTCTAGTTATAAGATAGGACGGGGGCTAATACATGTTTCGAGCTTACCCTCAAAGTATAGATAACATAAAATTAAAGCAACTTAAGGTAGAGGAATAGTGGCTTGTCCTTGGAAGATAGGACTCACCATAACCAATGTCTCAAAATCTGATCTAACAATTGAACGGTGGATGAAAGTAATCTTTGGTCCCTACATGGTGAGATCATGTAGTCAAAAGTATATATTAGTACATTTGAATATACTAAGTATGCGGGGTGCAATACATGTAACTTACCAAAACCTGCATACAATGTTAGATGGCATGGGCACATAATACAGAAAGAGATATGTATAGCAAGGAATGTAGTATAACAAGATGATATTAAATTCGAGATGCATAAAATTCAAATGATGCTTATACATATGGAGAAGATGTGACCTCAATTGACATAAGTAAGAGAAGTGAGTTTTTATTTGGAATCCCGATGAAATCCTCTCATTGGTAAAGAGGTGGTCTACTTGCAAAAGGTAAATCATACTTCACCTTACGGGCACCCCCATTTCATTTGAAGCAACCTTCCTTACAGGCACCCCCATTTCGGATAGGATTTTAACATATAGCACACCATATCATATCACATAGTTTTTTCTCCTTATGGGCACCCCAATTTTGGAGACAACTTTTCTTACCGGCACCACCATTTTGGAAAGGAACCTATGTTAGGCACATAGTTCGAGGAAAGAGGGTAGAACCCTTATCCCATCGGTGCTAAGTCATCATCCCTCAAGAATACTTATAATGTATGTAGTTATACATTCTTTCAAAGAGATACAAGTCTTGCCAAAACATGTTAATGCACAATTAGGCCAGACTCAATAGAATTTGATCAATCCTATTTTCTGTTGTTAATGTGGAGAAAAACATTTTTCACAATAATCCATACTTAGGCTCAAATGCCAAAATATAGATAATAGTCATAATACTTATGCATAAGAATAGCTTATTCACATAATATAATGGTGCAAGCACCAAAAATGCTCCAAGAGCCATAATCATAGATATATATGTTATCACAATATTATCATAACCAATATCTTATCAAAATCATATCATATAACAAAATTGGGCTCAACCCACTTCATAATTTCCAGAATAATCCATGTACATGAATGCATACGCTATGAATAATGAGAGAACGGCATGGGTAGTTAAGACTCAGCCAAAAATCAATAATATAATATGAAATTCAAATGAAAACATAATTAAATCCATATTTAAAATATAATCACCCATGTATAAATAAGTCTTAAAGGGAACATGCATACTTATAATTCCATAAACCCCGAAGTAAATCCTCATATAATAGTTTAAATCACCCTAAAATTGTCAAATAAACACTACCCATGCATTAATAGAATTTTAGGAATCATAATATTCAAAACCCCGATTCAAAGTAAGCTAGAAATCCATGATAATTGTTTGAAAATAACTTGGGTCTCCTTTATTGGAAGGTAATCAAGGATCAAACCCACATACCTTTGCCAAGAAGATGAAATCCCCAAATAATTTGAAGAAGAATTGAGTTTCCTAGCTCTAAATGTTGAAATTCCCAAGAGTTCTTTCGAGAGTTGTTTTGAGAGGGTTTAAAATATGAGGAGAGAGTTTTTGAATGACTGAAATAGGTTTTAGGTCTTTAGATGACCATTGAATGGCATAGGAATTCCCAAAATACTAATAGAAATAACCAAATTTATGAAAATGTCATTAATAAATCGGATAGAAATTTTGGTCGAAGTGACTTCACTGATGGCTTCACGAGCCGTATGGCATTAAACAGTCCGTGAACTTTCGAAACCATACTAAGCAAAAATTTTGGAAGTTAGAACTTGGCTCAATACCTAGAAATTAATAACATCAAGGTGAGTCCCACGGTTGGGTAAACGGCCCGTGAGTCTCACCACGGTTTGTGGGGCTGGACGTGGCACCAACCTTAACCAAAAACTCCCCACGCAACCTTAAAGACTCCACTGCCCCCCCCATATGGCTCATCACCCTCACCAAAACTCATGTGGTGAGCTGTGGTGCCATACATGGCCAAAATAGCTCCTCCACATTAATATCGGACCACACTTAGAATTTTCCTCACCCTTGAAGACCATATGGTAGTACCATTGGTCATACCCCAATATTTAGGCCAAAATGGTTGTTTCAGGCACAAGCTTGTTACATAGATCATGAGAATCCTCACTACCCGTGTAGGTGTTCATATGGCAATACTGGATAGGAGGGTCTTACAAAAATGGGCATAACCTCTTCACTCAAACTCAAAATGAGGTGAAACCAAGTGCGTAGAAAAGCTAACTCAGAGAGTTTTAATTAGATAGGTCGTGGCCCATACAGATCCTTTTGTGCTAAGAGATATGACCCTTTAAAGTTGACCCTTCAAACTATACCTATGAGAAACTTAACCAATGGAATTCCTTTGAACTTGGCTTGATGTAGGAGACCCATCATGGCCTTGAAAAATATAAATATGCTTGAATTGAGGGCTTGAACGTGATCTTGGATCGAACTTGGAGATTCTATTGGAAACCCTCGGTGAGAGTTCGAAAAGAGGACTCGAGAAGCATTTGAGCGAATGAACGACAAGCTAAGTGTTTAGAATAAGAAAAAATAGTAACGAAGGAATGAAGGCTTCTGTATGATGTCACCTTGGCCCAAAACCTTCCGAAACCAAATTCCAAGCATCACTAAAGCTATACAAAAATCTAGGTCCTTACATCATCTCCTCCTCAGGAATATTTGTCCTCGAATATGGAAGAAGAAGGCTTGAAAGGCTTAAATTAGAACATGAAACTTCCGATCATAAGGTACAATTCATAATTCATCATTTAAAAATCATCGCGTTATTAACTCATATCAAAACATAGTCAAATCATTTAAAACATCATGAAAATAAATCATTTTTGGGCACATGTATGCATGTCATGCCATGAGACTCAAGAGTGAATGAATTAGGGCCATTGAAAATAGGAAGAACCTAAAACCATAGGCTTGAGTAGAATGGAAAGGATAGAGGTAGTGTCGCATCATACTTGATACCACTTCCCACGTAGCACTCTTGATATGTTGACCCTTGTTGCAAACCCTCTCTTCTCTCCCATCTAATATCTCAATCGAAACTTCTTCATAAGTCAAGTCCTCCTCAACCTCCACAACTTCCGAAGTCATAATAGCACTAGTATTACCAACCAACTTCCTCAACTTAGACACATAGAAAACTGAATGAATAGAACTCAAACCCGGGTGCAAATCCAATCCATAGGTCATATTCTCAAACTGCTTCACCATCTTATAAGGACCTACATACCAAGAACTTAACTTTCCCTTCCTTCCAAAAATGTATCATGCCCTTCACAGGTACAACCTTTACGTACATCCCAATCACCAATATGAGACTCATGATCCCTCCATCCAATATCTAAATAAGACTTTTGATGACTTCGACCCATTTTCAACTTTTCCCTAACTATTCCACTCCTCTTATATTCTCCTACACGAAATTTGGGCCTATAGAAGTCATCTCATCTAACTTAAACCATCCCACCAAAGACCTACACCTTCTAACACACAAATCCCTAAATGATGCCACACCAATGCTAGCATGAAAGCTATTGTTGCATCCCAATTAACCATGAATTTCCAACACACAAAACCTTGATATGTTCTCCAACTTTTGAATTGTTCTCATCATTGAAAGTAGTCTCAACCGATACAAAATGAGCCGACTTAGTCCTCCGGTCAAAAATACCCCAAAATGAATTAAATTACCATTAGGTCCAAGGCAAATCAACCACAAAATCCATGTTTATCCCATCCTACTTCCAAGTAGAAATTTCAATATCTTGAGCCAAACCACTAGGTCTTTGGTGTTCTACCTTCATTTGTTGGCAATTAGAGTGTTTGGATACAAACTTGACTATGTCCTTCCTCATACTATGTGACCAATACATTTCTCTCAAACCTTAATATCTCTTAGTAGATCGCGGGTGAAAAGAATAATAAGAGTTATGGGCTTTACTCGTGATCATATCCTTAAGACCATCAACGTCCGAAACGTACAATCGATCTTGGTACCAAATTACACCATCTCCCCCTTGGGAGAAAATATGTATCTTCTTTTCTGCAACCAAATTCTTCAACTCAACTAATGGTGGGTCTAAGTCTTGTCTTCTCTTAATATCCACATCTACAAATTTTTGACCCTATTCCGAACATAGATACCACCATCATTGGAGTTGGCCAACCTAACACCCAATCTAGCCCAACGGTAAACATACTTTACCAACTCTCTCTTCCCTTCAGTAACATGAGCCACACTTCCCATAGATAGCCCACTAAGAGTGTCAACTATAATGTTCGACTTGTCGGGATGATGTCATACACCCATGTCATAGCCCTTTAGGAGTTCCAACTTTATTCGTTGCCTTAAGTAAAGACCCTTCGGAGTAAATACATAATTACAAACTCTTGTGATTAGTGAAAATGTCAACATGTACCCTATACAAGTAGTGTCTTAAAATTTTCAAGGCAAACACCATCACCGCTAACTCAAGATCATGAGTCATGTACTTACGCTCATGCACCTTCAATTGCCTTGATACATAAGCTATCACTTTACCATGTTGCATAATACACAACCCAATCCAAACTGACCAGCATCACAATACACCGCTAACCCATCCAAGGAGTTGATGTAAGGTTGTCTTTCAATGTCTGAAAACTCTCCTCACACTCACCCAACCATACACACTTGGCCTACTTTTGATCCAATTTGGTCAATAAAGATACTATAGATGAGAAACCTCCAACAAATCTTCTATAATAACCAGCCAACTCAAGAAAACTTCAAATACCCGAAGGAGCAACCTTGTCAAAAAATGCACATCCTTCTCCAATCCTCTTTTGACCTCATCTATAGGATTAGCCATAACATCCTCCTTGCTTGGATTGCATTATGAGCCCAAAGTAACTTTCCCTATCGGGTAGGGAGGGATGGAGAAAGAAAATCTTAAGACATGTTCCATGGCATGATAAGAATCATGAAAAAGTGAAACATTTCCTAAAACTCCTTGTAGCCTCCTACCCATAGATGTGGCATGCTTCATACCCATGAATAAGACTCTACTTGACGCGGCATATTAGACTCTGAGGATCATTTATAAATCTAGTGCTCTGATACCATCTCTGTCATGACCCAAACCAAAGGTCTAGGAGTGACATGGCTAATGGGAACCCTAGAGTCCCCAAAATAGCCTCAAAGTACCAAAATTCGCATCATCGGTTCAGAAGTGCATTCAAAATTAAGCACATAGCTCTAAGGGAGGGGAAAGTATGACTCATACTATGGGATATCTTAGGGAAAAGGATTAGCATGAATTCACATAGCATAGAGCATATAATAACTAAGGGGCAGGTAAGTATGACTCATGCTATGGGGGCAATTCGGGACTTAAGATCTTCAATAATTCCACATCCAACATACATATACATATCATAATTCTCATCAATAATCCATGATAGCCATAACGAAAAGATAACCATAATCATAAGGTTCAAATACAACACATAACACATAGATTCGACGAGAGTCTACAAGATGTCTAATAATGGCTCTAGTCATAAGATAGAATAGGGCCCAAAAGATGATTCCAGACTCACCCTTAAGGTATAGATAACATAGACAAAAGAAACTTAAGATAGAGGAATTATGGATTATCCTTGAAAGATAGGACTCACTATAACCAATGTCTCAAAATTTAATCTAGCTATCGAATGTGGATAAAGTAATCTTCGGTCCTACATAGTGAGATCATGTAGGCAAAAGTATGCATTAGTACATTTGTATGTACTAAGTATGCGGGATGCAATGCATGTATCTTACCAAAAACTACATATAATATTAGATGGCAAGGGCACATAATATAGAAAGAGATATGTATAGCAAGGAATATAATATAACAAGATGTTATGAAATTCATGATGATGAAATGCAAATGATGCTTATATATATAGAAGGGATGTTACCTCAACCGATATGAGTAAGAGTAAGCAAGCTATCACTTAGAATCCCAATGAAATTCCCTAATCGGTAAAGAGATGGTCTACTTGCAAAAGGTAAACCATACTTTACCTTACGGACACCCCTATTTCGTATAAAGCAACCTTTTAAAGAGATACAAGTGTTGCCAAAACATTTCAATGCACAATTGGGCTTAAAAGCCTAATATTTTTCACAATAATCCATAATTAGGCTGAAATGTCAAAACATAGCTTATATTCATAATACTTATGCATAGGAATAGTTCATTCACATAATCGAAATGGTGCAAGTACAAACAATGCTCCAAGAGCCATAATCATATATATATATATATATATATATATATATATATATATATGATCACATTCTTGTCATAATCAATATCTTATCAAAATCATACCATAAAACATAATTGGGTATAACCAACTTTATATGTGTGTGTGTGTGTGTGTGTGTGTGTTGATTACAATATTGTCATAACTAATATCTTATCAAAATCATATCATATAATAAAATTGGGCTCAACTCACTTCATAATTTCTATAATAATCCATGTACATGAATGCATATGCTATGAATAATGAGAGTACGGCATGGATAATTAAGATTCAGCCAAAAACCAATAATATAATATGAAATTCAAGTGAAAAATAAAATTAAATCCATATTTAAAACCATAATATAGTCACCCATGCATAAATAAGCCTTAAAGGGGAGATGCACATTCATTACTCTATAAACCCTGAAGTAAATCCTCATATAATAGTTTATATCACCCTAAAATCATTAAATAAACACTACCATGCATTAATAGAATTTTAGGAATCACAATATTCAAAACCCCGATTTAAAGTAAGCTAGAAATCCATGAAAATTGTTTGAAAAATAAATTAGGTCTCCTTGATTGGAAGGTAATCAAGGATCAAACCCACATACCTTTGCCAAGATGATGAAATCCCCAAAAGAATTTGAAGAAGAGTTGAGTTTCCTAGCTCCAAATGTTGAAATCCCTAAGAGTTCTTCTGAGAAGGTTTAAAATATGAGGAGTGAGTTTTTGAATGATTCAAATATGTTTTAGGTCTTTAGATGACCATTGAATGGCATAGGAATTTTCAAAATACTAATAGAAATAACCAAATTTATGAAAATGTCATTAATGAATCGAATAGAAATTTTGGTTGAAGTCACTTCACTGACGCCTTCACGAGTCATGTGGCATTACACGGTATGTGAACTTTCCCGTGAACCCACACTTAGCAAAAATTTTTGAAGTTGGAACTTGGCTCAATACTTAGAAATTTTTAAAACCATCACAAGTCGCACGGTTGGGTAAACGACCTGTGAATTTCATCATGGTTCGTGGGTCTGGGCGTGGTACCAACCTTAGCCAAAAACTCCCTACGCCAACCTTGAAGACTCCGCTATCCCCCGCATATAGCTTTTTATCCTCACCACGACTCATGTGTTGAGCTGTGGTGCATACTTGGACAAAATAGCTCCTCCACACCAATATCAGACCACTTGGGATTTTCCTCACCCTTGAAGACAATGTAGTTAGTACCACTAGTTGTACCCCAATACTTAGGCCAAAAAAAGGGCTTTATAAAGATTTTTTCTCAATTCATATTTATCCTAGTCACAAGTATGGCCATTTCAGGCTCAAGGTTGTTCCCACAGATCGTGAGAAGCCTCATTACTCGTGTAGGTGCCCGTGTGGCAACACTACATAGGAGGGTCTTATGAAAACAGGCATAACTTCTTCATCCAAACTCAAAATGAGGTGAAACTAAGTTTGTAAGAAAGCTAACTCGAAGAGCTTTAAATTGATGGGTTTTGGACCGTACAGATCCTTTTGTACTAAGAGATATGATCCTTTAAAGTTGACCCTTCAATAGGTACTTGTGAGAAATGTAACCAATGGAATTCCTTTGAACTCAGCTTGATGTAGGAGACCCATGGTGGCCTTGAACAATATCAATATGCCTGAATTGAGGATTTGAAAGTGAGCTTGGATTGATCTTGAAGATTCTATGGGAAACCCCCAGTTAGAGTTCGAAAAGAGGACTCAGGAAGCGTTGGAGTGAATGAACGACAAGCTAAGTGTTTAGAATAAGAACAAATAGTAATGAAGGAGTGAAGGCTTCTATAAGATGTCACCTTGGCCCAAAACTTTCTAGAACCAAATTCCAAACATCACTAAAGCTATATAAAAATCTGGGTCCTTTACATATTAGCAGGTCAGAAAGCACGAAGTATAGAATGGACAGCGTTTATATCTCCTAAAGGACATTTTGAATAGCTAACAATTCCTTTCAGGCTAAAGACTGCACCTCCAATATTTCAGAGAAAAATGAATAGTATATTTGGAGACTATAAAAGATTTTTTCTTGTTTATATAGATGATATTTTAGTATTTAGTAAAGACATAAGAGAACATCTAGGCCACCTTCAAACGGTATTTAGGTTGTTTGTAGGAAATGGTATAATAATTAGTTAAAAGAAAATAGAGCTACATAAAATGCATATAAATTTCTTAGGAGTAGTACTAGGGGACGAAAAAATTAAACTACAGCCACATATAGCTAAGAAATTTCTAGATATGCCAAATAATCTGGAGAACACATACAAATTACAAAAATTTCTAGGACTTATAAACTATGCTAGAAATTTCATATAAAACTTAGAAAAAATAGCAGGAGTACTGTATGCTAAGACCAAAAGCAAAAGGACAGAAACATTTTAGTGCTGAGGATATTAGGTTAGTGCAAAAAACTAAAGAAAAGGTTAAAAATATTCCTGACTTAAATATACCACTTGAAACAGACTATTTAATCATAGAAACGGATAGAAGCTTTGCGGGATGAAAGCGGTATTAAAAGCCCGACCAAGTAAGTATAGTAATAAAAGTGAAGAAAAAATATAAGCATATCAGAGTAGAAAGTATAAAGAAAAGGGAAACATGAGTATATGGATGAAATAGTTTTCGATTGTATATTTTGAACAAGGTTAAAATACTAATTAGAATAGATTTGTGAAGTAATTGTTTAATTTCATCAAAAATAAATAAATAAAAAGCAAGTTGTTGGTGAAGATGGCTTAATTTCATGGAAATGATCTCAACCTACGAAAATATTGTCTTGGAATATATTAAAGGAAAAGATAATAACCTAGTAGATCAATTAAGTAGACTAAATTTTAGACTCAACTAACAAGAACTATTTATTTTTTTCAGCGTGAGACCAGCAAAGACAAAGCTTATATATACGATGAAAGCTGAACCATCAACTCCAAGCTTGTATGTGCAAATGGTTCTAGGTAATATTCGTTTTAGACCTCAAACAATAGCAGTAGAAATAATGGAGAGAATCCATTTTGGAAAGCATAATTTAATATTCTATCTACCATCTGATTTGCTCTTTAGAGTATCATCTGAATGCATGATAGATATACCACAAAGGTATCTAGTAGATAATTTTTGGATATCCTATACTAAAAGAGACAACAAGTATTTCATAGTTGTAGTAAATGTACTATGTCAATATTTCATAGACAAAAGTAGAGAGATGAAGTTTAAATACTATGTGGATATGCATGGAAAGACAAATGGCATTTTTCAGACATGGATAGAAGTTTTAGAGTCCATACAAAGTGTCAAAGTCCCACTTTTCAAAAGTATTAATGATCTTAATAAAGCATTAGACTATGCTAGAGGAATATTAGAACCTAACATTTACATTTCTCTAGCCCTTAGACATAATCCAGGAAAGACAATCAGTATAATATCTAAAAAGACACCAATAAAATTATTTTTTATGACCATTGCTCTTTAATGATTGAGGCATTTAAAATATTGAATTTTAAAAATGAAACATTGACATAAGAAAATGCCATACTCATGGAAAAATTATAGATAATAGAGGAATGCCTACGAATAGTAAAATTTGAGCTATATCAGACGCGGATAAGATGGATGATCATAACAAGAATCCTCCTAGTTCTCTATCTCCAATTAAAATGGGTGAGACAGGTGTGCATTTTCTAATGAACACAAAAAGATCCACTATGTCGGATATGGACATAGCTAATCTAGCTCAACTGTGGCCGGTAAAGACTTATTAAGTTTGTTGATGGGTGTGCATTCCTAATAAATGCAAACATATCCATTGTGTCGGATATGGACACAACTAATCTGGCTAAAACAGTAGCTGGTAAAGACTTATCAAATCCATTGATGTCTAACACTTTACCAAAAAGTGTAAATAACAAGAAAAAATTATGGACACTCCCTACAATGCTAAGAGGTATGAAGACGTGAAAGATGAAGGAACGCAGAATGACTCAAATGACAAGGTTCATGATGGAATAGATTATGATTTGAGAATGAGCTTCAATTCGATCGTACTGCACAATTTAGACACGTAAGCAGATATTATGAAAAATGACAAAATAAGAAGCCAACCAAGTAGATGTGAAAAGAGAAAAGATAGTGATAAACAAGAAATATTATGGCAGGTATAGAATATTGTAACACCTAAGACAAAAGGTCAAAATGACCATATAAAGTATATGACATGATGCAATATTATAAGAATACATAGGCGGTTGCATGTACAATGCTATAGGTGGACATGGACAGTGGCATGCCTCAAGTTCCAAGACCATTTCATATCCAAGTTGTTGAAGTCCAATTTTGAAGTCCAAGAGTCCTTTTGAAGACATCATCAAATGCTAAAGAAGAGAGCATGTAAAAAGAGTAGAAAGCATAAGAACTCCTCTCTCCTAGCAACATACTCCCCTTCTAAAGGCTTTGTTCAGCAAATGTGTATCATAGGATAGAATGCATCACCATTACTAGGCATGGCATTATATTATCTACATCTCATGGCATCCATATAATCTCATATCATCCCTACTTTGATGTTGTCTTATGAATTATTGATGACACTAGATATTTGTTGTACTATTTTTCTCATGTATCAATTGTATATTTTGAGATATGATGCAATATAATGAGTCTATATTATACCTTTGAATGTTTATTTTATATACATATTGTGCTGAGACTTTTTTGAGTGCAGGGTTATAGTTCGATGGTATGTGGTTGGGAGTTAAGGAGTTACTTGAGTTCTTCACAGCTTTACTTTAGGTTAGTTTCCATTTTCTTAGTACCTCATGGTTTGGTGCTCACCCTTTGCTACATTTTTGTAGGTTATGAGCCTGGTCCTCCTTGTTAACTTCCTTTATTTAGGATCG
>DF360473.1:694-16668 GCA_000787875.1 Solanum virginianum | reverse complement strand
TCGAGCTTTAGGATCACTCGTTAGGTAGCTGCTTGTTTCTTCGATAGGCCTTCGAGGATTTTTATTTTATATTTTATTTTATTTGGGAACTAGACATTTGAGACATATATTTCATTTGAGTACTGTGTATTTAGAGGCTTGTACATGTGACACCAGTTCTGGAAAGGTTGTACTTTTGATTCCCCGTGCCTATCTATCTTATTAGACTATTTCTCTTCCGCTTTTATTATTAAGTTGAGTTGTTTTGGATTTGCACTTACTAACCTTAGTGGGTTAGGTGAGTGTCATCTAACTCAAATTTTGGGTCGTGATAACGGAGGCCTGACTTATTGAGCACTGCATTTGCGGGCAAACCTCTACATTCACGGACATGTCGAGATTGTTGAGATCCGCATTTGTGGAGTACAAAATTCCTTGAAGTAGTTTTAGATTTTTAAAGTGACGTGTTTCATCATTTTCTTAACATTTTTAACATTCCAAGCTTTTGGAGAGATTTCTTCAGGATTTTCAAGACAAAATTTTTGGGTAACGTGCTTCTAACTTATATCTTTAATTTTCATTGATTAATTTGTGATTTGAACATAAATATTGGGGATTTTAGTTGGAGAAATCGAGCTTTTCTTTGACATTGATAATGGTGATTGTGAGTTCATTATTACTTTTTTTTCGAAATAGTTTTCACCATTGGATTCCTTATTACATGGGAAATATTTTCATATAATAATTTTCAGATTTCGGGAACCTTTTTTGGGATGAGATTTTTGTACCATTTTGCCCTATTCACCCAATTTGCTTGATTTTTGTGTCATCGGCTTCGTATTGAGATTGTGAATCCATATTTGACTAGATTGTGATATATTAAGTGTGAATTCAAGGAGGAAGGCTCTGATTTTTACTTAATTTGGCTATTGATTGAAGCAAGTAGATTCCTAAACCTTGTTAAGCTTACTTGATCACTATAATTCCTTTAATTATGACTTAGAATGATTGAGAAATTGTTGTTGGCTAATTTGAACTTTGTAAATTTTGAGAATTTTGATTAAATTGTGAAATTCCTTTATGATGTGGAAATTAAGGTTAGGGATTGATATTTATTGACGTGTTTTTTGATACTGAGAGTATCCTGTGATATGAAAATGTGAATTGTGGATCTTATTATGTTTAATCATAGTAGACATTGAAGATATTGTTGTTGAGCTTCACTTGTAGGATAGAGAATTTACTATAAGTTTGGAACGGATCAATTATTATACCTTCTATATTATGATATTTGACTTGAAGTGATATATATGCGATAATGTGGACCCTTGCATGAACTTCCCATTATTCCATCATATAAATATGTTCTTGATGTGCATTCTTGACTGAGTTCCACTGATGTAACACCAATATGAAATAGGGAATGAGCCATATGAGCCGTGGCATGTGACATTGATATAAAATAGGGAATGGGCCACACGAGTCATGGCATAAGACACTAATTATACCAGGAACGGGACACATGAGGCATGGCATGAGACATTAATTATACATGGAATGGGCCTTACGGTTCGGGGCAAGTACATGGATAAATATGTACCACATGGGTTCCGACTTGATTTTATCTACAGATATATATCGTAAGACAGACATGCATCATGATTACTTAATGTTGCATTGATTCATTTTATTTTATATCATTTTATTACCTTTCACACTATCCTACCTTGTGATTACGACTTGATTCGGCTGTTGGGATTTGATTATGAGGTGATTATGCTTGGACTGTATTTGTTAAGTATTTGAGATTTACCTTGAGATATCTATAGTATAATTAAGTTATACACTGACATATTCTTTGTTTATATGATCTATACTTTATGATAACTATTGGGGATATTTGTTATGTTGATCGTGTCTCACACTCTATCTCTATTTCTCTCTCCTCTCTCTTTCTCTCTCTTTCTCTTTACTTATATTGAGATCTTCTTTTTGAATACTTGTTGGTTGGTGCTCACCCCTTGCTACATTTTTGAAGGTTGTGAGCTCGGTCCCTCTTGTTGGATTCCCAGTGTTAGGATTGAGCTTCAGGATTTCTTGAGAGGTAGTTTCTTGTCTCTTTGGCAGACCCTGGAGGATTTTTTATCATGTTATGTTCTATTTGAGAACTCTATATTAAGACTTGTATTTTCTTTGAATATTAATATTCCAAGGATTGGACATGTGACACCATTTTTAGGATGGTTTTTAGTTTGATTTCCTTATGCTTATCTACTATTTTAGTCTTTACTTCTTCCGATTTTGGTTTTATTTAATGATTGGCCAGGTTTAGGTTGACTTGTCTTGGTAGGTTAGGAAAGTTCTATCACACCCCTTTTTTGGATCATGACAATTTGCTATCAGAGCCCAGGTTCATATGTATCATATATGTACAAGCTTTGTCTAATAGAGTCTTAAGGATTGATGCGAAGACGTTCGTTACTTATCCTTGAAATGTGATGAAGACTCTTAGGAAAATCTCTTTTGTTCTTTCAATTCATGTCGTGCATGGTTATTATGGGGTTACTAAGTATTATGTATTCTTTTGGCAAATCACCAGGACCATATCCTTACCTATAACTAGTGCTAAAGAGTCAGCTCGTGAGGCTACTATTGAGGCTCTAGCTCAAGGCAGAGGTAGAGCCAGAGGATGTGGTGGGGTTGAGAATATGCCTGTGGTTCAACACCTTCGAGAGATTATGACAAAAGTATCTTACCCGAGCCTCCCGTTGAGCCTAGATAGCACCAGGCTCCTCCGGAGGGCGAGGATCCTATGACTATTTCAGGGCACTCTTCAGCAGATGATGGGCATGCTTGAGACTATTGCCTGAGAAGCACCACAGACACCAACTAGGGGTGAGGTTCCCCCTCCTCAGGTGCTGGAGCAACCCTATGATTTTGATGAGTTTGTAGTAAATAATTCATCTTTTGTAGGCCAAACACCTTATATATCTTCTCACTTATCAATTGATATATCAACACTGATGGTTCCTCCAACCCAGGTTGCTCATGAGTCGGTGTTGGCAGCAGATGACCAACAGAGGTATCAGTGGTTTTACAAGATCAAACCACCCCAATTTCAAGGTGGTAAAGGAGAGGATGCATATGCATTCCTTACCCTGATCCATGAGATGTTGGAGGCCGTAGGCTTAGTGAGTTTTTGGGGAGTTAGGTTTGTTGACTTACAATTAGGAGGAGTAGTACAGTAGCGGTGGTGATCTTATATGCGCTCTAGGCCAGTAGGGTCCCCACCATTCGAGTCTGAGGTGTTTTTAGAAGCTTTCTAGGAATGGTCTATCCCTTGGTGTGTTTGACAGGTGTGCAGGTCTAGATTTGAGACTCTAACTCAAAGAGGTATGACAGTGGCTGAGTATGAGGCTAGATTCTATCAGTTGTCTCAACATGCCTTATCCTTGATAGCTACAAAGACAGAGAGGGTCTGTAATTCTTTTAAGGGACTGGTATTCTCTATTCGCTCCTATATGTTCAGATCTTCACGCGAGGGTGCATCTTTTCATACTATAATGGCTACCACCAAGGAGGTAGAATTGCTACTGAGGGAGGAGTTTGGAGACCCCAAAAGTGTCCGAGCATTTGGTCATTTCACAAGTACCTTATTAGGAGTTAGGGGTTTCAACAAAGGAGGTAGTACTTCTAAAAACTGAGATCCAGTTCATGCTTCATTGCCAACTTAAGAGGGTGGTTAGAGCCCTCATGGTTCACATAGTTATGGACATGCATCATCTAGTTCTCAGCAGAGGCCTATAGGACAAGGTGGTTACAATATTCCCCCTATATTTTCTCAGAACTCTTCTTACCTCATGTAATGTTTTGGGTATGGTTACCCGGATCATGTGATTAGATTTTTCTCCTCATCAGACTCATGTGGGACCTCATCACTCTTATTCAGCAGCACCACTATGAGATCAAGCTCCTCCAGCTAGAGATGCAGCCCCTTAGACTAGGAGTCATGGTAAGGGCCAGCCAGGTAGAGGTAGGCATTCTCCAGGTAAGGGTACGAGTCATACAGCAGAATAACAGGGTGGTAGAGGTGTCATGACCCAAAATGGATCACGACTAAGAAGAATGAAATAAAGTGGAAACAACACAATAAAGTGGAAACCAACGCAACATAACATATCCATCTCTGAAAACTTGGAGCATGAGTACCAAAGCATCTAAATAGTACGGAAGGTAAATACAATCATCTCAAAATAAGATATAAGAATGTCTCATAACATCTAGTACAAAGTCTGAAAGAAAGAAATAAAGAGAGTAACAAAGATCCACGGCGACTCGAAGTCTGAGCCTCACCGTTGACATCTGGATAGTATCAATAATACTTTGATAGAATGATCAACTACCATGTCCTAAACCCTAAGCATGATCTACAAGGAGGAAACAAAGTATGGGTGAGCACACCAAAATGTACCCAGTAGGTTCAACTGACTGGGTAAGAGAAATCGAGCAAGTATGATATAATAACGAATACTATGACCTGCAAGAATAGGGGTTAGTGCACAATGTAAACCATATACATACCAGTAGAATAAAATATCAGTGATTATCAAATATGCAATGCATATTCATGTATGGAAGCAATTTAGGAGGAGGAAATGTTGCATATATTGGTGCCGATGTATATATCTACCGAGCTGAAGCTACTAGGTAGAACCCATGGGGATCTCGTCAGACTATATGTCAATAGACTCTAGTGCGAATGACACCTTAGTGGACTCTGGCATGATATACATATACCTATCAAGCTAAAGTTATAAGGTAGGACCCATGGGAGTCTCATCAGATCATATACGAGGTTCTCAAGTATCATGGTGGTCTGTGGTGTCGATGACACCTTGGCGGACGTTGGCACCGATGGAGACGGTTATAGTACCATGATAGACTCTAGTACAGATGATATCCCAACAGATGTTGGTGCTGGTAGAGAGATATAATAAGGAACACATGTCAATATCAGAATATATAGATGCATAACAACAATAACATGTCTCGGCGAACTCTTGCACCACTAAATAGTATATAAATACATAACAAAAATAACATGCCTTGGTGAACTCTAGCGCAACTAAATAGTATATAAATATATGACAATAATATTTAGATGATATCAAATATAGTATGTCTCAGCAAACTCTAGCGCCACTAAGCAGATCTTAATTCAAACAGCTATCAAAGGGATAATGCAATATAGATGCAATGTAATCCAAACTAGAGTACAATATATATATCCAACATGATATGCCGCAGCAGACTCTAGCATCGTAACTAGATCCAATGTAGTGTGACTATCTCAATATCTTAGCATCTTAGTGGTACATATGCAATATGCAAAGTGCACATATTAATGCCACAATTTGAGTATTCATATATAATAAAACATGAGGATGAAATATAAAATAGTCATGACATCACGGGCTATGCCATGTGCCTGCTCTAGTACCTCAAGGTCAACCATTAACATCTTATCATCTCTATCTCTTTGATAATCAAAATATCAAGGCAACTACTCTTTAAGTCCCACATCATGCTCATCATATAACTATTATGTCATAATTACTATCAAGTTATCACGTATTTCCCCCAAATGGTGTCACAGGCATTATATTATCACATTAATATCCAACATATGTCAAAATCAAAGGTTTCATCTTAATTTATCAAAAGGATCAGCATTTACCCAATTTTCATCATAATCAAAATCACACTTTCATTAAGAATCAATCATATCAAGCCCTTGGCTCATACATTGATGTGCTGTCAAAATACAATACTTTTAATGATTAAAACTTTAAATTTTGTGTGTTCTCAATGCAATGTTAGTAGGTTTGATGTGTTTTTGTATTTGTTTTGTAGGATTTCAGGGTTGGCACTATTTTTGCGGCAAAGTGTGCAGAAATTGCTACAGTTGATGATCCACAAGACCCTTTACGGGCGTTAGAGTATTCTACAGCCATAAAAAGGATTTGTGTGTAATTCCAGTAAAGGGTGTATCTCTAAAGTTGAGCCTACGAACTTTTAGATGAGCCGCAGAACACTTTACGAATGGTAGACTGAGTATTGTACCCTAAGGATCAAAAAATGAAGACTTGTAGAAATTCTATTAGACGAAACCCCCTACGAGCCGTAGAATATATGGGCCATAGATAGGTGTCATAGAAGACAAGTCTAGGATTGAAGCAATAGTTCACGAAAGCCCGACTACGAGCCGTAAACTGTTATACGACCCATAGAGCACCTCGTAGAGCCTAGAGACCCAGTTGTCTTATTTTATTTTGGTTTTGTATTTTAAACACTATAAATAGGTTTTTTAGGTTATTTTTCATAAGGAATGAAGGTAGAACAGTAGAGAAATATTAAAGAGTTTGAGAAACACTTGTAAAATTTATTTTATCTTTGAATTTCAATCTTATGATTCTTATTGAAGAGTTGGATTTCTTATGCTTAATTTTATTGTGTAAATGCTCAATTATGTTATTCAAATTCATAAGTCTTGCATCTACACTGATCATGAATAGCTAAATCCACAAATAGGATTGTGGGAACCATGAAGAACTAACAAGGTAAAATCAAATAATTCGTAATTCTTAAAAAGTGTACAAGCACATATTAATTAATTCTCTTCGTATTGAATATTTTCTAATAGTGGCCAACATTAGAGTCTGCCTAGTGTTACTAATTAGATCAAGGTAGTAATAAATAGGAAAAGATATTAATTAATAGGATTCTGATCGACGTTTCTCATTTAATCAATCAAACTGGGCCAAGGGGAGGTTGTACTAAGACAATAGGTAAGGGTTAGTAATGTCACATTGCAAGGATAGACTAAATCACATAGTGAAATTCGCCTCTCGCCTGGGTCAAAGGGTTTGGTGAACTTAACTTACTGTTCTGCATGCTACACACTAGAAAAAATTTTGATTATCTGGTAATATTGAGTTAGGGAATATGGGGAAAACAATACCTTAGTTTCTTTTCATATTGGTTTAACTCTTATCTTAGCTATGCATTACTTTTACTAGTTATTATAACCCTCCCCCCTTTTGGGAGATAAGTCGGTTAATCAACCCAAGTTGCAACTAAATTTTTTTAAGTCTACCATAATCACTGTGGGATTTAACCCTAACCTTGGTTAGGTTATATATCTTGACAACGACCACTTTAGCCTTAAAAAGGAGGTGTAGCTTGGGCAACATCAGGATTTTGGTGCCATTGTCAGAGAATATAACTAGACTTGTCTAATTTAAGTAATTTGGGAATTAATCCTTATTTCCCTCATTTTAGGGTTTTTGTTATTTTTGTTTCTTTCAGGGTATAAGTGTAGTATATTCCCAACATGTGAAGTCGAGGCATACCCTTGACTCTGTTTCAGGTAGAGATCCAGAGAAGAATGTGAAAAATGGCCCATGATAATGTAAACAACGCGGCCAATACAGCTTTGAACCAGAATGAGAATGAGAATTCCAACAATGATAACCCACCTCCACTTGAGGATATTGCTCTACAGCCACAGGACTTCAGTGCCAAAGCTTATCAGTGGAATCAATATCGGCTGAACCTTATGGCTATGGAAGTTATTGGGGCAATTGTGTTATCACCACTACTAGTTGACACAAAGATCATGGTTTTGTATGGGTTCTTTCAGATGCTGCAGAATTATGGGTTGTTCGCGAGGCTACCATCAAAGAGATTTGCATAGACATCTACACAACATTTCATTTGTCTGCATAACTGTGATGGGAACACAGAATCTGTCTATGGATGCTGTGGGACTTTATGTCTTCCCATTATCTCTAATAGTTAATGCAGTACTATGGCTACTCGAGCTCTTGCAGAGTTTGATCACTAGTTGGGCCGAGCTGCAGAAGGCATTTTTGGAGAGGTACTTCCCAAGATCGAAGAAGCTCAAGTTGAAAGACCAAATCAACAACTTCAAGCAACTTCCTTATGACTCAATTAGTACTATATAAGAGCAGTTCACAAAGTGCTTGAGGAGTCTTAAGTTCTTAAGGAGTGTCCCAGATCATAAAATTATTGATAATGCCTTGGTAGATATCTTCTACCGTGACCTGGACATAAATAGCCAAGCATATGCCAACACTATCTTAGGGGGCATATTGGTAGATCAATCAATCATTCATAGAGATTATTGAGTAGCTAGATATGGCGGCTAAGTTGAATTATATATGGGGACCAAGGAATAAGCCTCTCAACAAAAGTTCGATATGACTAGCATAAGCCCGGAGCAAGCAGGGATAAATGAGGAGATCATGCAAGCATTTGCTCAGAATGATATTAACATAGGGGTGATAATAAAGTAGACGTGAGAACTAGTTGGTTCTAGAAGCAATTATGAAAGTTGTCATACTAGGCGAAGGAGATATGAAAGATGTGCAGAAGGGGATCGCAAAGATAGTTATATCAGAGGTCATTATGTACCTCCCCATAATTGTGATATGGGTACCAGTAATCTCAAGGTTGAGGAGATACTTAGCCAACTGTTGAGAAGGTTGACACATAGGATGAGACTTTGAGGGGGATTAAGTCTGACCTCTCCAGTATAAATTAGAAAATCAAATCTCATTATGTCTCTATCGAATGGCTGAAACTCTAGTTTGGACAAGTATCAACTTAACCCAATCAATAACAGAAAGTCATAGTGCCCATCAACATAGTACAGAACCTAAAAAATATGAAATGGTGTAAGATGAATACGACAAGTGATAAGAAGAGCACTACCAATTCTTCCACAACAGCTGATAAGGAAGCACGGACGCTTGGCAAAGTCTGAGTGTCCAAACTATCTATATTATGCCATAACAATAAATCAGGTGCCACTTGGGAGGCAACCCAAGGTAGAGACTGGCACGTAGGTGCCCAGGTATGTCCCTTTTGACCACGGTACTTTATTTTGTATTATTGTGTACATTGAGGACAATGCACCTCTCTTTTGATGGGGTATGGATAGTTATAGGCCTCAATGAAGTCTGAGTAGCCTTGGCCTATAACTATCTCAATTTTTGAATCCTAGGGGTTTTCTTGTCTGTGTTCTTTTTCCCATAGATATTTACTTTCTGTTGAACCAGTATATTTAGGATGTTTAGGTAGTATTGATGGCATATAGTACTGATATATGTGGCATATATATGTTTTTGTGTTTTTTTTGTGAAAAATGATACTCACAAAATTTTTTATTAGTTAGTCTAGATAGCAACTATGCATGTTTAATTGTGTTGACAGTGTCTGTTCTGATAAGTGAGGATAAAATTAAGATGAAAAGCATGTTTTGAGAGTCCATGTTGATAGTGTAATAAGTGTCATGTGAATGTGAGCTTACTTTGCTAAATTCATGTATTGTGTATTAATTCATAACTTGCCTTTATTACTCTGATTTATACTTTAAGTTGGTTAGTTTGGAAAGGATCTTAGGTCGTTGTTCATAAATTGTCCATTTAGCCTGAATAACCAATCAAATATGTGAAAATCCCTTAATCCAAATATTTGATCCTGACATATACCTTTTCTTTGTAAAAACCTAAGTAACCTAGCCTTAATTGATGTAAATTCCTGAATTGGCATTGGTCTTTCCCTGAACATTATGCACTTTGACTGAGAAAAAAAGTCTAAGTTGAGGGTGGCTACCAAAAGTGACCCTGGTTCCGAGGTTCGGCTGAACCTTATGGCTATGGAAGTTATTGGGGCAATTGTGTTATCACCACTACTAGTTGACACAAAGATCATGGTTTTGTATGGGTTCTTTCAGATGCTGCAGAATTATGGGTTGTTCGTGACAGGTGTAAGTATAAAACATAAAATGAGGGGGGAGAGTTAGTGATACATGGGAAAGGAGAAAAATTATGTACTGGGTGCAAGAAAAATGAGTGATGTCATAGCTATGAAATAAAAAGAAAAAGTAAAGTGTAAATACATGGCAACAAGTTAAAAAATAATACTAAGCACCCAAAAAACTCGAGATAGCAGAAAGAGAGAATAGAATGAAAAGTAACAGTTTTGGCGGGGCAAAAGTGTAGAAAAATGCAGTGTCAAGGAGGGCCTTTAGTCACTATGTTCCTAAAACATCATACCAAAGCCCCTTGAGCCTATGTTTCAAGCCAGTAAAGTCCTAAAGTGATTCTAGTCCAAGTAGTCAAAGGTCTTAGTCATGAGTATAGGAGGCAAACATATGGTATTGAGCATGGTATTTAGATATCTTTTGTGAGAGTGAGTGATTTTGCTGAGTCCCAAGATTGTACATTAAAACATCATTGTGAGTGATATGTGGGACTTCTTTCTATAAGGGCACTTACATTGCATTGTTAATATTGGACTCATTTAGTGATTATGTCTTGTTAATGGTTACCTCGCTTGTCATAGTTGTATTGTCACATGCATTGAGCTATGTTGGTTTGATGGATAGCTATCTAATTGTGTTTTAAAAAGTTGTATAGGTATTTTTGCTGAAGTTTGATGAAATATATGTCATTGGATTGAGGTCTGTGTGTTACTGTTTTGCTTATGTAAATTGAGTCTGTCGCTTGAGGACAAGCAATAATTTTAAGTTGAGAGTGTTGATGTACTGTCAAAATATAACATCTTTTATGCTTAAATCTTGGAATTTTGTGTGTTCTCAAGGTGATGTTAGTAGGTTTGATGAGTTCTTGTGTTTGTTTTGCAGGATTTCAGGGTTGGTACTATTTTTAGGGCAAAATGTGCAGAAGTTGCTGTAGTTGATGATCCACAAGACCCTTTACAGGCCGTAGAGAATTTTACGAGCCATAAAGGAGGTGTCGTGTGCAATTCCAGTGAAGGGTGTATTTCTAAATTTGAGTCTACGAACATGCAGATGAGTCATAGAAGACTTTACGAGCCATAGATTGAGTATCGTACCTTGAGGATCACCTCCCCATAATTGTGATATGGGTACCAGTAATCTCAAGGTTGAGGAGATACTTAGCCAACTGTTGAGAAGGTTGACACATAGGATGAGACTTTGAGGGGGATTAAGTCTGAAAGTGAAGAATTGCAGAAATTCTATCAGACAAAACCTCGTATGGGCTATAGAATCTTATATGGGCTTTAGAATCTTATATAGGCCTAGAGAGGTGTTGAGGAAGACAAGTCTAGAATTGAAGCAACAATTCACAAAAGCTCGACTACGAACTGTAGAAGAGCACCTTGTAGAGCCTGTCGACCCAGTTGTCCTATATTGTTATGGTTTTATATTTTAAACACTATAAATAGATTTTTAGGTTATTTTTCATAGGGAATGAAGGGAGAACAATAGAGAAATATTAGAGAGTTTGAGAAACACTTGTAAAATATTATTTTATCTTTGAATTTCAATCTTGTGATTCTTATTGAAGAGTTGAATTTCTTGTGCTTAATTTTATTGTGTAAGTACTCAATTATGTTATTCAAATTCATAAGTCTTCCATCTACACTGATCATGAGTAGCTAAATTCACAGCTAGGGTTGTTAGAACCATGAAGAACTAACTAGGGAAAACTGGATAATTCGTAATTCTTGATGCATGTATTAATTAATTCTCTTCATATTGAATGCTTTCAAATAGTGGGCAACATTAGAATCTGCCTAGTGTTATTCACTAGATCAAGGTAGTAATAATAGGAAAAGAGATTAATTAATAGGATTCGATGGATATTTCTCGTCTAATCAACCAAACTGGGCCAAAGGAAGATTATACTGGGACAATAGGTAAGAGGTAGTAATATCACACTATGGGAATGGACCAAATCACATAGTGAAATTCACCTCTCACCTAGGCCAAAGGATTTGGTGGACTTAACTTGCCGCTCTTCATGCTACATACTAGAAAAGAATTTGATTATCTGGTAATACTGAGGTAGGGAATCATGGGGGAACATAAGGCACTAGTATCTCTTCATATTGGTTTAACTCTTGTATTAGCTTAGTGTTACTTTTACTAGTTATTATAACCCCCCCCCTCCCCTTTAGGAGATAAGTCAGTAAATCAACCCAAATTGCAATTGGATTCTTCTAAGTCTATCATATTCTCTGTGGGCTTCTACCCTAACCTTGGTTAGGTTATATATCTTGACAACGATTGTTTTTGCCTAAAAAAAGGAGTTGTCGCTTGGGTGACATCACACATCAACCTAAATCTTATAATTACCACATAAGAATGCTTAATAACTCAAATCCTATCCCAAAGGGTTAGCCGAACCTACCTCGATCCCAGAATTGCACTCGGACAAACTTTCAATCAACTCAAATCCTCAAATCAACCCTCTAATTAGATCAACCACTATCAACAATAGTTACTACTCATCAAGAGAAGTATTTTGATACCCATATTGGCATAGTTTAGTCTTAGGGACAAAATAATCAAAATCAACGCTAAAATTCAAAAGTCTCAAATTCAGAAATTAATTTTGGAATCATGTTCTACTCGAAAACTATAGTTCATAGGTGAAAATCTCATAAAAATCAAGCTTAAATTGGTTGAAAAATCAATAGCTAAAGTTTGGAAAACATAGTCCAAAAACCCCCAATTTTGGGTGATTAATATCATGAAACCAAGGATAAAACTCATGGAAAAATAATTAATTTAGTGTTAGAAGCACTTACCCAACAAAAATCTTTAAAAACCTTTCTTCAAAATCACTCCAAAAAGCTTAGAAGTTCGAAAATGGATTAAAAATAGTGTTTTCTGAGTTTAAAACTATCCAGGTACAAAGAGATTATATTTATTTTCCATGCGTATTTAGACTAAGACATTGATCATTCATGTCATATTGCGCTTATTGCCTTTGTATATGATTAAGCATCTTGTGTATCATGGCTTATGATTTTCTTATTGCATTGCATCCCACATACTATTACATTTAAAGTACTAATATATATATTTGTCTACATAGCTAACCATAGAGGGATCGAAGCCCTACATCATCCACCTTCTCGTGGCTAGTTCGATTCATGAAGATCTTTAATGTGGTGAGTGCTTTAGTTTGAGGGTGATACCCATATTATATCTATCTTGTTATGTTTAGACATTGTTACTTTCACTTCTTATGTTGAGGTGAACTCGAGACATGTCTTGTTCCTATCCCATTCATATCTAGAGGTATTGTTGGATACTTATGCTATGTACATATTATGTGATGCTTACACTTCTATGAAGGCTTTGCCCTTAGTCCCTATGTTATGTATGTTGATGTTTGTAAGGTTGCTAATATGATTATGAACTTCCCAACTCCTTTTCCCCATGGAGTGCATCCCATGTTCCCTCTCCCCTAGTATTATATGATGGGATTGAATGATGTGAAATTTTCTATCCTTTTTCCCATAGCTTGTGTCCTAAGTTCCGAATTCCCTTAGTATGACTAAATGATGCTTGAATTACGTTTTGCAACCAAGGATGTGCTTATGTATGCTATGAGACTTGTTTGGGGTACCCTTGGGTTTCCCATGTGCCATGTCGCACCTAGGCCCTAGGCTTGGGTTGTGACATGATATTAGTGATGAAAATAGTAAAATCCAAAAATAGTCAGGGGTCATTCGGAATAGCCTCGAGCTCATCGACAATAAGATAAGAACACGAAAATAATATTTTTAGGTCACCCTAAATAGCCTGGAGCTTATCAATTATAAATATAGTAAAAACTCAAAAATATGCCTACGGGCTGCTCAAAATTATCTTTGAGCTTATCAATTATAATATAATAAAAACCTAGTAATATATCTATGAGCCGTCTAGAATTATGCTGTGAGCTTATCAATTAGAAATACAATGAGAATTGTTATTGTGCAACCAAAACCACCTCTCTACTAAAATCTCATAATTACCGATAAATTTTCTAAATTCTTGAAGTTTTACTTTTCTTCAATGATCATATTTTTTGCATCACTTTAAAACAAATTTCACCCAATTTACATATTCATGATGCTTGGTATTTTATAAATGTTGCTCTAAGTTTGTTAGGTGAAATAATAGGTTTGTATAACTATGTCTTATTAGCCAATAATTTGTTTTGTTGGACTTAATTTATCTATTGCAAAATATTATGTAATTTATTCCTTCACTGGTATTCGGCATATTTTCTAAGTTTTGATTAATACTTT
Source organism: Solanum virginianum (assembly GCA_000787875.1). Taxonomy (NCBI): domain Eukaryota; kingdom Viridiplantae; phylum Streptophyta; class Magnoliopsida; order Solanales; family Solanaceae; genus Solanum; species Solanum virginianum. The sequence goes on along the minus strand of DF360473.1, from coordinate 2,529 downwards.
CACTTCCTTTTACTTTCCTGTTTATTTGTTTTTATCCTATGCTCTGATACCAATAGTGGGGTGGAAGCAGTCAGTAGTGTTGGTAGTAGTTGTTGTGAATTAGTGTCTACATTTTTCTTTCGTAGCTTCTTCTATTTCAGTAGTCATACTGCTAAATTCATTCCTTATGACTACCTCATATTTATGGAGTATATCCAATACTGACGTTGTGTCCTTTCCTTCCATATCTTTATTTTATTCATTTATCATTTGGTAAACAGTTATATTTACATATGTTAACCTCTGCTCCTATATCTATCATAGGTGTATAATATCTATTATAATATTTCCTCATCTCAAAACCCATCTGCAGAACGGCCTAGAAAACTTAAAGCACCTAACAAACTTAAAGCAACATTTAGAAAATACCAAGGACATACAATAAGTTATAGAGGAACTAGCTTACAACCAGTCACCACAAATAGGACGAAACTATATGCAGTACTTAGAACAAGAAATAAAATTTATAAAGAGATAAAGAATACCTTATTATGAATCTAGTCTAAAGACTTATGGGAAATTAGCTAAAATAAGAATACCGATAGGATAAAATGGAGAACTTAGAATTAAAAATTTCATAAATTACATGCAGTACCTAGAACAAGAAATAAAATTTATAAAGAGGCAAAGAATACCTTATTATGAATCTAGTCTAAAAACTTATGGAAAATTAGACTAGAACAAGAAATAAAATTTATAAAGAGATAAAGAATACCTTATTATGAATCTAGTCTAAAGACTTACGGGAAATTAGCTAAAATAAGAATATCGATAGGATAAAATGAAGAACTTAGAATTAAAAATTTTATAAAAAATATAAATGTCTATACCACAAATAAAATTTGTAAATTTCATAAACAAATACATATGGAAAAGTAGAGAATATCTAAATGATTTAAAAAGATATAAAAAATATTTGCTTATCTATACCACAAATAAAATTTATAAACTTTATGTTGAGTAGTAAGTTTTTGGGTCATTTGGTAGGTTATGTTGGGGTTAGACATTTAAATAATTAAATTAAAAGGTAGTAGGTCGTCTAATAGGTCTTCGTAGTTTATTCTTTCATCTTGTGTTAATTCTTGTAATACTATATTTATATCGTCATACCATGCTTGTTTAATTAAGTTGTTAATTTCTTCTTCTTCGTATTCAATTATTTTTTTCCCATATTATTTTTCTTATTCATGATCATACTATGCTTGGTAGAATATAATTATGATAAAACAGACCAAGAACAAGTTCAAAAAATAAAAGAAAATTGTAGGAATTTACCCAAATTATGTTTTCCAGATGAAAAGGAGAAATTTGACTACATAGTAGAATCAGATGCAAGTGACAATTGTTATAGAGGAGTACTTAAATACAGATATATAAATGAAAAAATAGAACATTATTGTAGATGTTATTCGGGAACATTTACGAAAGCCGAAAATAAATAGGAAATTAATAGAAAAGAATTATTTGCATTATATAAATGTTTATTAGCTTTTGAACCGTATATTGTCTATAATAAATTTATTATGCGAACAGATAATACTCAAGTTAAATGGTGGTTGTTAGAACCCATACTTTGGTACGCTGGACCGACTTATGGAATTGAAATCTACGTTTTGAATATTGGAAAATTGTGAATTTAAATACAGTCGGGAGGAATGCAAGGGGTAATATTGTCAACACAAATAGTTGTAGCAAAGTGTGTATGCAGGGATGTGTACAAATATTTCTATATGGTTTCATGAAATTTCTAAGGGAAAATTTCTAGAACTTTAGTAAGTGGCAAATTAGCATTGGAT
>DF360474.1:42283-55755 GCA_000787875.1 Solanum virginianum | reverse complement strand
ACTACTAGATACGATCTGTGGACACTCCGAGGACTAACCACTCTGATACTACTTCTGTCACGACCCAACCCCGTGGGTCGTGACTAGTGCCCGAATTGAATACTCAAACGCAAGTATCAAACCAGACACAACCACAGAGTTAGGTTTTAACCATAATAGATATCTATCCTTCTTTATTTCAGAAATTTCGGCAGAGTTTCCTTTGTTTTATTGACTACCCAAACCCTGCATACAGAAGAATCCAACATACAACAAACACATATATATATACGTGCGGGGCGACAAGGTCATCGCTGTGGTTAAACCGCCCAACATACACAACATATATACATAGTCATACGTGTGGGCCGATAAGGATACACAACATACATACATAGTCATACAAACTGCCATATCCCATACTCACAGGCATCCACAGACCTCTAACTGTACCAACAGAATCACAAGATGGGACAGGGCCCCGTCGTACCCTCAAATGAACATAAATACAAGGTAGAGAAATAAGGGTATATATATATACAAGTGGTTGCTCCGAAACAAAAGGAGCACTTCAAACAGCAGTCAGAAATCCTAAGCTGGAGGATTACTGCTCTGTACGTCGGCACTTGCGGGCATGAAACGCAGCCCCCGAAGCAAAAGGGGTCAGTACGAAATATGTACCGAATATGTAAAGCAGAAAGTACAGAGTATATATGTATATCAGGACAATCATTAAAACAAAAGTACAATGGTTAAAATGCATACCCGAAATATCAAAGTACTTACTTACCAGATCATAAGGTGTATAGCAAACAAGGCCAATGTATAATGGTAAATGCATATCCAAAATATTACATACTTACTTCCCAATATATGAAACTAAGGGATAACTGAAACAAAAGTACAAAGAGCAAGTATATATCCAAATTATCAAACTGTCTCCCTTCATATTTCAGATTCAAATCACAAACATTTCTTTCCTAATATATCAACCATAGGATAAGTGAGCCAGGCGTTACGTATCGCCATCCCTGCCTCACATATCATCATATAGAAATAGCGTAAGTGAGCCAGGCATTACGTATCACCGTCCCTGTCTTTCACGCTCAACAAAGGTGAGTCGAGCGTTACGTATCATCGTCCCTGTACACACCTATCATAATACATAAGCAGCCAGTGTGAGTTGGGCGTTATGTATCGCCGTCCCCATACTCACCCAGCGTAACATAGCATCAAACACCACATAACAGGCAAGTGAGCCGGGCGTTACATATCATCGTCCCCGTACCCACCATCAACATAGCCTAACTTCGGAGTAGGTCATATGCACAAAATAAGTGAGCCGGGCGTTATGTACCCATACTCACCGTCAATATAGCCTAACTCCGGAGTAGGTCATATGCACAAAATCATCACCATAAGTTCTAAACATAAGCAAAATATTCACATGCAAGGACAAAGTCATACTTGAGATTGAAACAATAATTATTGTACCCTATATAAATCATACACACTTCTACAGGACATTTCAAAACTGATTCCAAAGCAATTCGGGTTTCCTATCAAAGGCTAAATAATAAATCACACACTTCTACTCAAAATGAAAACCAAAGAGTTAGTCTACTCAAACAGAGTAAGGAAATGGCAAACTACAATATTCAAGATTAAATGAATTCACTGCAGCATTACAGTGACTATTGATGGATTCAAACCTAGTGTTAGTAATCAATATGGAGACACAAAAATGAGGAAAGAGGGTTGATGCAAAATAATAATTAGAGCTTTAGATAGAATAAGCAATGATCTCAAACTAGGACTCTTCCTTATGTCCTGAGAACAAGAAGAAAAGCACCAGTAGCAATAAAGAGAAACTACAGCTAACAGGGATACTATGAAATTCCAACACTGATCGCTGACCATACTTTAAAAATCCAGCAGGTTTCAAACAGGAAATAGTTAAGTTATAGGATAGAAATTTCGACTTCAACTAACAAACTAAGCAGAGGAACATGGAAACACTGACATCTAGTTTCCCTTCACAAAATGCAACTTTTGAAGTCACAAACTATTTTGGAAAGTAAAATAGAAAGATATTCAAGTAGTGGTAACAATTTTCCTAATGTATGATGAAAACAAAAAAATGAATCAGCTTCTACATGGCCAAATCAAACACCTTTTATCTCGTAAACACATTGGAAAAGACAAGGTTCCAAGATAAAGATATTTCAACATTAAATTCCAACTCCTATCTATTTAAAGCTTCATAACCTCATCAACTTAATACCAAACTAATTTCCAGAGATGAAGTAAAAAAAAATTTTTTTTAAAATAAACTGTGAAGAACAACACAAAACGACTCAGTCATTAAACAAGAGGCAACGGTTCCAGCAGTATAAGACCATTATAGCTAAGTTCTTTGGAGAAGATGCAATATAGTTCGCAACAAACAAGACCAAAATTTATTAAATTCACAGTAAGATTCAAATCGTCAAATGGAGACAGATACTAAAAGATGAAGTCTCAAATCATCAAATGAACTTATTTTTAGAGATAAGATTCTAGCTCAAACTTACTTAGCTTTCTTGAATTAAATTCTAATAATTTACAAAACTGACATATAAACTAAGCATTAGCTGAGGTTATTCCACTCGCACTTCTTCTTCCAACTAACCAATTCAAGAACTAACAATTGCTACTCAGAAAATAATATAATAAACTTTCTAATAACACAATAAAAGTTTAAATTGTAAAAATAACAAATAATATATAAAATCGATTGAAGAGTTTCTGTCAACAGACAGGAGAAGAGAAACTAGAAACATTATGAGTTATGGTTGATCCTCTAACACTACAACAATGTTTAGCCAATGAAATTAGTGAACGGTTAAGCTATGGTCAGTAAATAAACAACCAGTAACTACACTCTTTCAAACGTAGCAAACTGTTCATACTTTTACAACTTTCAAGTATTCTATTACCCTCCAAGAATCATATTATATCAACTAAACATCACATACTTATTTCCAATGCAACATAAAGCCAACCTGACCAGTTCTAAGAAAAACTGAGTAGAAGGCAAACCGACTATATTTTTGAATATAAATAGCCCATCAAAACCAAGATATTTCCAAGTTACTAGTTTAGAACAATAAAGAGGAGTAAATATGAACTAAGCCCAACCAGGCCAACAGAATCAGCATATAACACAGGATTATGCATCATTTCGAAACTAGCCTTGACTCTTAGCGAGTTAACAGTGAACAAAAGTAAGAACTTATGACTTAACATCTAAACTCGAGCCAAAATGAACTTCATCTGTTAATCAGATTATCACTATCATAGGAACAACATAGTAGTTCAGAGTAAAACTTTAAACGACAACAACAACAACTAACTCATTCGACAGAATCAAGAACATTCCACCATAACACCAGACTTCAGCCTCTTATTAGATTAAATTAAAGAGTATTATAACCCTCCATTAGACCAGAAGCTTAGAAAAGCCCACACATAGCAAAATTAAAAACGAAATACATAAATCAAGACTAGAAATTACCTTACCTTTAAATCCCTTAATTGAACCAAAATTGCCAAAGTCGTCGAAAGAGGCATTTTTCTTGGCCAACCAACACCTCCACGCTACTAAGGGGACTCAATACGTAAGGCTTGTAGCGTCAAAATAATTTTAGGATTGAAAAATGCAAATTCTTGGTATTGCACTGTAGCAACCCGAGGGCCCTACATGAATGGTTGTTCTTGATCTTGAATTTTCTAAGTGTTAGAATGAAGAGAACTAAAGCTTAACATGTATTTAATCTTATCCCTTGACCCCACACCCCACGCACATGGTTCAATAGAAAACTAACACAAATTGGGGTGTGGGCAACCCTCAATATTTCTTTAATACTTCAAGTCTTAAAGATTACACTTTGGTCCCTAAACTTTTCCTACGCAAATCAATTAAGGACATGCATAGATACAATTAAAGAAAAGACTACTTGAGTCCCAAACTTTTTAATAATATCACTTTAGTCCTAAATTCCCGCAACGGTTCTAATGCATAAAATACGGGTTCTAACATCATCAATGTATAGAAGAAGATGTATAAAAGAACTATCATTAAGCTTTCACAAATAAACACAACAATTGTATTTGCTTCTCACATACTTCTGCTGCAGTATAAACTTGTCAAATCTTTTGTACCATTGTCTTGGAGATTGTTTCAATTCGTACAATGATTTTCCAAGTTTACACACCATGTTTTCTTTTCCTATAACTTTGAATCCTTCTGATTGATTCATGTAGATTTTCTCTTCCAAATCACTATGTAAAAACATTGTTTTCATATCCATCTGAACTAGTTCTAAATTCAATTGTGCTACTAAAGCCAACAAAATTCTAATGGAAGAGTGTTTTACGACTGGAGAAAATACTTCATTATAATCAATTTTCTCCTTTTGAACATATTCTTTGGTCACCAATTTTGCTTTGTAGCGAATATATTCTTGGTTAGAAAATCCTTCTTTCTTTGCATATACCCATTTACACCCAATAGTTTTCTTGTCCTTCAAGAGGTTGGCCAGTTTCCACGTATTATTCTGATGAAGAGACTTCATTTCCCCATTCATTGTAACTTTTTACTTTTCTTCACCACTTTGGATAGCTTCTTTATAAGTGATTGAAATGTCATCAATAATGATTAAGGTTGCACATGTCATTATCTCTATGAGACGTTTAGCATTCTTTACTATTCTTTTTGATTTATGAGTTGCAATTGACTCAAGTTGTTGTTCAGATTTCTGAGTTGGAACTTGAGTCTCAACTGGCTCTACTTACAAATTGTCATTTGTTTCTTCATCTATTTTTTGTGGAGTAAAAATAAATTTTCCCTCAAACTTCACCTACTTTGGAGCACTATCAGTTACTTTTGTATCTTCATCTGTATCCTTTTTCAATATAGCAGATTCGTCAAAAATAACATCTTGACTAAATATTACTTTTCTTGTCTCTGGACACCATAGGTAATATCCTTTTAACTTCAGAAGTAATTCCCATAAAGATAGCCTTCTTAGCTTTCGAATCCAATTTTGACTCTTTCACATGATAGTATGTAGTTGAGCCAAATACATGTAAAGAGTCGTAATCCATAGCAGTTTTTTCATACCATTTTTCAAATAAATGTCTTTCGACTAATTGCAGGAGATGGTAAATGATTTATGATGTGGCATGCATATGTTATTGCCTCAACTCAAAATTCTTGCCCAAGCCAACGTTGAACAACATACACCGACCCTTCTCCAACAAAGTTTGATTCATGCATTCTGCCACTCCATTCTATTGTGGTGTATTTCTGATGGTGAAATGTCTGACGATACCATTTTGTTCACAAATCTTCTGCAAAAGATCATTTTTATATTTTTGTCATTGCCTGTGCGAAGACACTTGATCTTTCTGCCACTTTGAATCTCTATCATCGTCTTCCATTTGAGAAAAATTCTCAGCACTTCATCTCTAGTCTTCATTGTATACACCCACACTCTTCATGAAAAATCATCAACAAATGTTAAAAAATAGTGTTTTTCACCTAATGAAGTTGTTTTGGAAACACCTCAAACATCAGAGTGAACATAATCCAAAATATCTTTTATATTATGGATAGTTGTTTCAAATTTAACCCTTGTCTATTTTCTTAACACAATGCTCACAAAACTCCAAGTATCCAGATTTAACACCTTTTAAAAATACTTGTTCTGATAAGGTTTTCAAGGATTTTCCTCTAGCATGTCCCAAGCACATATGTCATAGCCTGGTTGTCTCTACTTTTTTGTCAACACTGGGTGTTACTATTGATGTCCCAATAATTGTACTATCATGATAGTGGTACAAATTATTGTCCTTTCGAATAGCCCTCATTACCACAAGCGCACCAGAGTATATTTTCATCACTCCATTTTCTGTAGCAAATTTGAGGCATATTGAATCAAAGGTTCCTACGTATTTCTTCAAATTCGATACATATCAAACATTTGTTAATGTTTTGATCATTCCATCATGGTTCTTCAATTATATTCAACCAATGCCATATGCGGTGAGAGAGCTATTATCTGCAGTGTTAATAACTCCACATTCTCCTTCTTGTAGACCAACAAATCAGTCTCGACTAGGACACATATGATAGCTACAAGCTGAATCCATCAATCATACATCAGATGATTTGGATGACTATATTGTAACTAGTGAGAAATTACAGTCATCACAGTCGGCTACATTTGAATCCATTACAACCTTCCCTTTGTTAGGTTTGGCCTTATTCTTCAATTTTAGACAGTTAGTCTCTCAATGCCCTTTTTCTCAACAAAAGGCGCATTCATCTTTGCTAAGTCTGGACCTTGAATTAGATCTCCCCTTCTTTGTTCTCATTTGATTTTAAGAATGCCCTCTCATCACTAATGCTTAGCATTCTCCACCCTTCTATTTCTCTTTCTTTCTTTATTCATAGCTATACAAAGCTGAATGAACTTCTTTCAGAGAAATTTGATCCACTTCATTCCTCCCATAAAGTAGAATAGTTTCAAAGTGCTCGTACTCATCACGGAGGGATGCCAACAACATCAACGCTAGATCAGCATCAACAAAAGTTATATCCGTATTTTGCAAATTTGTAAATAATTTGTTGAAGATGGTGATATGATCATTTATTGTGCTACCAAAAACATAGTTGAAGTGAAATATTCATTTTTTTCATGTAAAGTTTATTTTGAATATTTTTCTTCAAAAATTTATCCTTCAATGTCTTCCACAATTTACTTGCAGAAGTTTTCTATGTTAATTAATACTTCTGTTCTCTTTCAAGGAAGGACCGAATGGTACCACAAGCAACACGATTGATGTATTTTCAATTTGCATCTCCTATATTGTCTGATTTCTCTTCCTCTAGAGCAAGATCTAATCCTTTTATAAAAAGGACATCTTCGACCTCACATTTCCACATCTCAAAAGATCATGTTCCGTTAAAAATTTCAATTGCAAACTTCGCATTTGTCTGAATTCTTGGCATAAGCAAAGATACGAATGACGTGTTATTGACACTTAAGGTAGACTCCTGTGGTTTGTCTGAGTTGGATACTTCTTTATTTTCCTCTCCCGTTTTGTATTACACATACTATGTAATAGCTAGCTACACAAACCAAGATAATTCTTTTCTGATGTGGAAGATTAGACTATGTTGCAACTACATAGCATACTAAGAAAAATTATCTTGACAATACAGACTCAAGAAAAAATCTTTTCTGATGTAGAAGATCAGGCTATGCTGCAACCACAGAGCATACTCAGATAGAACCTTGCTCTGATATCAATTGTTGCGGAAGCAAACTGGGTGGAGTGTGCTTATTTCATAATTACTATCCCAAAAATAAAAGTCGCTAAAATAGTAAATGAGGATTAAAAAAGAACAATGAATTTACAAAGGTCGATCAAAATATTATTTTTACCTACATTCTCAGACACAACTGACCCAAATTTTATTTCACGCCAAAAAATACAATTGAAATACTATAAGAGAGAAAGAAGAATAAATGTCTTATAATATGAGAAGGTAAGTGAAAGGTATGTTTTAAAATCCTAAAACTACACTTCAATTTATAGGGGAAAAATTTCCTTACAAATTTTCCACCCACGATGTGGGATGGACAAATAATAGCAAAATCTTAGTGAAATAAGTAATATATATCTAAGAACATTTATACCTTCAATATTATTTCAAATCAGTCTTTCATGTACTTCTTAGGCATGCCTAATGGCCCTGACCATCTCCCAAAACTAATGGGGAAAAGTTACAATCAATTGTCAATGATCCACAATATCCAGCGAGCGATCCTTGTGCTTCACCATATGTTAAGTTATAATCATCGAAGTTCACAATAATGCGCTTTGTAACAATTAGGTTATTAATTTTATTGACCTTGACATTAGTTTCCTTTGTAACGTTTGTTGAGTCTTTAACAAGAAAATAAGTAAATAAGATATCAATAAGTTGAACTCAAAATTACATAAGGCATACCTCTTGCCTGTACATTCCAATCTTTTTGAATATATACATTTGTTCATCTGTCTTGCACTTGGATTAGGTAGATTGGAACTTATTCTTATTGCAGGAGAATCAGAGCTTGATCTTGTTGTGGGACTTCCTGAGCTTGTGCCGCTGGAGTAATTGATGATGAACCACCTCCATTAACAAACTTTGGTGTATTCTTAAAACGTTTGATCTTTGGCATAGCTAAAATTTTATAAGAAAAAAAGTCGTGAATCAATAGAAAGGAATATGAGATGGCACAACAAATGCCCAGAGAGTTGAAAATCATAAAATATCGCAATACAGATAACAACAATGAATAAAAAATAGTACACATCTACATCCAAAATATAAAAATCAATATTTGTCTAGCAATTATATCGATGAAAATAAAATATAAACTTAGAAGAATTTGAATACAAAAAAAAAAAAAAAAAAAACCTTACCTAATGTTGATAATTTAAAATCCCATTTCCCCTGTAGGAACTGTGAGGAAATTTATAACTGTGGAAGGGTAAGTTTATCACCAAGAAAAGGGGAGAACAGGAAAAAGTGGCACTATGGAGGGGAAGAATGTAAAAACATATCGCTGAAGGTGAAAATATAGAGGGAAAGAATGTGAAAAAATATCACTGAAGGTGAAAATATGGAGGGAATAACGAAGGGTTTAGGTTAAAAGAGTGGAAAATAGAAAAACAATATAGAAGTTCTTTTACTTTTTCTACTCTTTAATTTATTATCACTATTATTTAAATGGAACCACTTAAAAAGTAGAAATAATTTTTGTTTCAAATTACAAAAAATCATTACAATTGTTAAATAATATAGTCAGGCCTTTTTTTATTATAATAAAATTTTATAGGTAATTATTAGTTTTTACCACGAGTTAAGATTTGTTGTAGTAATAGTAATATTTTAGCTACAATAAATTATTTGAATTAAAATATTGTGTCTAAACAAATATATTTTGTTCAAGTCATAAAAATTTGTTACAATAGTTAAATGATATAGTCATACAATTTGTGCTATGATAAAATTTTATAGCTAATTATTTTTTCATGTGTTAAAATTTATTGTAGCAATAATGACATTTTTTTCATGAAAAAGATTATTGAAAATAAAACATTATAACTAAATAAATACAAATTATATAAGTCGTTATTAACTTGTAATATTTTATGGTGATTTCACAGTACTAGTAATAGTTAAATAGATTGTAACAGTGTCAAAATCTGCCATTTTAAAGCTCATGGTGGTTACAAATTGTCATTATACCTCAAAATAATTATCGAGATCATTCCAATATTGTTTTATGGTGAACCTGCATAAAAAAATTCCCACAACGAGAATGATTTTGAGGTGCTTGAAAGACCCTCCAAAAATTGAATGTATAGTGCGGTTCTTTATAATCTCCACACTTGAAACGCCATAAAAAATATATTTTTCAAAAATTGACACAAACACCACAAATCAAATGTGTAATGGATTTTTTTATGACCCCATAAATAAATCACCATAATTTAACAATTTTTTTTTATAGTAATCACACCATTCGTTATAAAAATACAAAAATCATTTTCATATGAATTAAAAAAAGGTTGATGTGTGCTCAACTGAGCATGGAATATACGTTTGCAAGTTTTTTTTCAGTTTTATCCCCTTTTGTCCATGCTCAAATTTTGAAAATCATATTGTACAATCAAGTGACCCTTGACTGATAGGTCCCACAATCCTCTTTCTTCTAAACATAAATTTAGAGTTATTCTTGTTAAACAATTTTTGTGTTGAAAAATAAACTTGTTCACATTATTTAATGTGTTCACATAATATTTAATTTAGTTCATGAACTAGTAGCTTAATGTATTAGGAAATGTACGAATTGATGCAAAAGTGTATATTAATTCTTGTTAGGTATATGCATGAACTTGGAGGATGTAAAGTATTAATTATAATACATGTATGTTAGGCCAGATACATGGATGAATTCACCTATAAATAGTCATGTAATGTAGTCATTTTGTGGTAAGCCTAAAGTTTAATAGAAAATCATCTTTTACTCCACTTCTCTTCTACCTATAAGTATTGAGTAATATTTGTATTGTCTTGCTCTCCCAAACTTTCAACATTTGGTATCAAAGACAGTATATTTGAGAGACAACATAACGTAGATAGAAAATGAGTAACTGCAATGGAATTCCATTCAAAGTTCTGATGCTCAATAAAGAAAATTATGGAAGTTGATGCAGCCGAATGAAGGCTTTGCTTGGAGCTTATGATGTATGAGAAATTGTGGAGAGTGGTATCGATGAAGAAGATGATACTGCTGACACAAAGAAAAAAGATCAAAAATCACTCACACTCATCCATCAAAGTTTAAATGAAAAGATGTTTGAGAAAATTGCAAATGCAACTAACTCCAAGCAAGCATAGGATATTCTCCAAACCTCCTTTAAAGGTTTGGATAAGGTAAAAAAGGTTCGTCTCCAGATTTTAAGAGGAGAATTTGAATCACTGCTAATGAATAAATCTGAATCAGTTTCGGATTACATCTCAAGTAGGGGTGTACATGGAATGAGTTGGTGCAGATTTTTAAAATATCAAATGTCATAGTTAGAATTTTTGGAGTTTAAATTTCTTTTTGTCAAATTGTGCTAAGTTTGGTAATTTAATGTCCTTTATATTATTTAAATAGATTTCTTACTTAGAATAATTTTTAAGTTTTATTTGTCTTAAGAATAATTTTTAAGTTTTATTTGTCTTAAGTTATTTTTGAAAGTTAGTCAAATAATTTTCAAATCGTCGGATAATCATGTGTTAGCGGCTATTTTTAAGTGCTAATACCTTCTTAAAATAGTAATAGGTCATCTTCTCTGAAATTTTAGGACTTTTCTATTAGAGTCTTAAAATCATTTTAAATTTTCAAAATTTCTTTAAAAAATTAAGTGGTGACTCTGTTTTTTTTCAATTTAGTTTTTGTTTAATTAATTAAGTCTAAACTGATTCTTTAAGTTAGAACCCGTATTTTATGTATTGGAACAATTAAGAAAATTTGGGACAAAAATTGAAATTATTGGAAGTGGAAAAAATTTGAGTTTTCTGATCATTTTGAGTTTCGATTGTCGGATCATGATTTGGTCAATTCCATCAGCTCCGGAATGTTGAATCTTGTCTAAGAGAACTTGTAGAACTTAATTTGGAGTTAAAATGAAGATTTTGGATCATAAGTTGCATTTTTGATCGTTATCGGAGCCAAAGTTTGACTTTGGTCAACATTTGGGGTTCGGAAGCTCAAACTGGAATTTTAAAAATTTTAGCAGTTTCGTATGGGTAAACTAATGTTAGAGATGACTTCGTTGTAATTTTTGGGTAAATTCTGATATTTCCATTGGATTCGAAACGTCGACTTTGGTCTAGGAGAACCTTTCGTTCAGTTTCGGGTCTTTCGGTTGATTTGATTTATCAGTAGTGTTCGAGATTGAAAGTGGGACCCATTTTGGCATAAGACGATCTTCGTTAGAAATTTCGACTGCGCCATTGAGTTTGAAATGCTGTTTCTGATATGATTCCATATATGGATTGTATTTTTGTGACTTTGGGTAAGACCGAAACATCGAAATTAAGTTTGAGCGGTGGGTGAATAGTAAAAGTGGGGCCACGTGGCCCAACCAGAAGCTGCCATGTGGTAGATTACTGTTCACAAGTCCATAAAAATCTGCATTTTACAGATTGTTGCTGCGATTAAAATTTGCAACGTTTTATCCAACTTCCAACTTCAATATCTTTCTTAATTTTGATCCGATTGGAGTGATTCAAAAGGCTAAGTTGCCTAATTTTTTGAGAAGAACAATATGAGAGCTTCAGCAACTGATTTTGGTATGTCGTTTGAGGTAAAATCACTGATTTCTGCTGGATTTTCAATATGCTTTGAAAACTTTAATTTGCGATTACTCCCTCATATTAGCTCCATTTTTTAAACGGTTTTCGCTACTGAATTTCTTATTACTTGGGGAACATTTTGATATAAAATTTTTAGATTCAGACGACATTCTCCGATGATGAAAGTTTTGGACGATTTTGCTCCTGCACCCGAATTAAGTGATTTTAGTGTTGTTGGATTCGTTATTTAATGGTGATGTTGTATTTGAATAGATTTTGAGGAAATGAAGTGTTGTTGTAATTAATACGAATTAATTTGGAGGTTATTGCATATTTAATGAAAATTGGATAAAAATGAGAATAACATTGTTGGAATGATGAATTGATACTTGGTTGGCATGATATGGTTATTGTAGTGTGAAGGAATGGATGAAAAGCACCTAAATGTATATATTAGTATGTTGTCCAGTTTTGGGAATATGATTAAATGATGATAATTGAAGTTATTGTTGTTATATTGGCATTTGCCTTCAATTTCTAGTTTGTTATATATTAGTATGCTGTCCAGTTTTGGAAATATGATTAAATGATGATAATTGAAGTTATTGTTGTTATATTGGCATTGAAATTGATTCTTGATATTGAGGGTTGTTGTTGTTGTTAGTTAGTTGATTTGAGCCGAGATGGATTCTCGGGGCAGCTTATTTTAAGGGGAAATGCTGCCGAATTTTTTGTAGAATTTAAAGACAACTTGGAATTTAGCGCCAAGAAATCTTTAGCTACTTGTGTAACATTGTTATAAACTAATTGTAGACATTGGACACCCAGGAACATAAGTTGGATCGGGGTCGTATTTGGATTAGGTGGAGAGGTGATTAAGGTATGTAAACCATCTTCTTTCTTTTGGCATGATTTAGTTAAACATAGATTGTGTTATGAATCTCAAAAAAACCTATTCTCGCACTCCAGGCTAATGTGTGATTTTTATTAGTTCTTTGGCGTCCTTATGATACTTGGAAAAAAAAATCTAGACTCCTATGTCTTTGAAACTTACAAACTTGTAAGAATATGCGACATTTGAGAAATTTTGGAAGAACTTATGCTTTATTGGTTTGAAAACAAAAAGGGTTCGTAAATTTTGATAGAAGCCCGGATTGCCTTGAAAACCGTTTTGAAACGCTTGGTAGTAGTTTGCATGATCTAGGTGAAATATGTTCCTTCTAATTCCAGCTTGTGCATGACCGGTACTCGTTCTTTGGCATTCTTATGAAAATTTGTTATCATTTTAATTCCTATGTATTTGGAGTTTGTAAATTGTAAGAATATGTAAGCTGTGACAAGTTTCAAAAGAATTTATTCTCAAAAAAATTTTAAGACCCGAACATCCAAAATTTTTGTAGGAAAAATCATAGTTGAACCCAAATAGTTGGGAATTAGG
This sequence comes from Solanum virginianum, assembly GCA_000787875.1. Lineage (NCBI taxonomy): Eukaryota > Viridiplantae > Streptophyta > Magnoliopsida > Solanales > Solanaceae > Solanum > Solanum virginianum. Next base: position 42,388 of record DF360474.1, on the reverse strand, counting down.
CTAGTCTTTTAGCTTTCTTTTTTCAGGTTAAGTAGTTTTCTTTTCTTCCCATAGAATAAGTAGGTCCGATGCATAGGTTTATGGTGATTAATTGAGATTATGATT
>DF360474.1:0-20693 GCA_000787875.1 Solanum virginianum | reverse complement strand
GATATTAATTTGTGTACGTATATTTTAAAACTCACATTAAACTTAGTAAGACAAGTTATTTTGAAGTTCTGGATGTCTCGCGCTATACTTACTTCTGTAATACTTACAAGAACTGCTGCACAAGTGATTTGCAAGATAACAAGTGTAGCACAATATTATTGACATTGCTTCTCTAATGTATATATGGTATACAAGTGATTTAATTTACAAGATAACAAGTGTAGCACAATATTATTGACATTGCTTCTCTAATGTATATATGGTATACAAGTGATTTAATTTACAAGATAACAAGTGTAGCACAATATTATTGACATTACTTCTCTAATGTACATATGGTATACAAGTGATTTAATTTGCAAGATAACAAGTGTAGTAATATAATGTCACTGAAACAAAACAAATCCAAACATAAAGAATACACACTTGCTAAAATATCTCAAAGTTAAACACTTGTTGTCTGTAGTGCCCAGAAGTTGCTTTGTTACAAATAAAGTAATGTAGAGAATTGAAAGGAATTCCTTCCTCATTTTTTTGTCGCTTTCACATTATTCATCTTATTTTAAAGGAAGGGAGAGTGACAAAAAAAAAAGATATAATATAAGTCACGCATCCAACATATATGTAGATCACAAAATTCCAGTATTCTTTTTTATTCTTTTTTTTCAGCGTTTTCTTAAATTATTTTATTTTTATTTTGCTGTAATTTTTTATATAAAAGAAATTCTTTTTCTAAAAATAAAACTTTTTCATGTATTTTTAGGCAACACTATTTTTTATTAAAAATTATTTTATTTTTATTTTGTTATGGCTTTTTATATATATACATACTGTAGCACCCGGTAGAATTACCAAAATACCCCTAGAGGAGAGATGTGCGCATACCTCTTCTTTCCATGCTCCAATGGCAAATCCAAGGCCGGATATGCGATCAGCGTGAAAAATTGAGTGGGAAAGTGGTCTCGGTTGATTTTTAGAGCAACCGGGTCAAAAGATAATTTTTTGATGCGAAAACGAAACCAATAAGGGTGTGCGACGTGCACCTACCATGGACCAACACTTAATTTTGTTCCAAAAATTTTCTACGGGATTGAAAAACTCGTTGGGAGAATTTTTGGTGACACCAAAAACATACCAAGTCCGCGTCATGGACCCCCTTGCTTCGGGGCGAACTTTTTTTCTTAATTTCATGAGAGACATTCTAGACTTTTTTCAACCCCCTCCTAAACTCGAAACACGACCTAAATGGGTCTTTTTGAGCGTAAAAAGGGTTTTAAACCCCATTCTAAGTCCTTTATAAGTTCTTGAAAAGATTAGGGCTAAAGAGAAGAAAAGTGGAGCGTAAAATTGAAGAGTTCATCAAGGAGTGTTCTTGAGGATTGATTGTTTAAAAGCTTCACACCAGGTATGTAAGGTTAAACTAAAGCATAAGATTGTTCTCCCATGTGCCCCATTGATGGTAATAGAGGAGTTGAGAGTCTATGAGTCCCCATACATGTTTCTTGAAGTACTTTCTTGAAAACTATATCTATTATATGTATTTTAATATGTTGATGATCATTATAAACTTGTTTCCTTGAATTGAATACTTTTCATGAGTTATCGTATAACCTTATATGTTATTATATGAAAGCATGCATGAATGAATGAGTCTAGAGTCTTGACTTGAGAATGTTGATTGTGATTGTGATGTGAGCATGATGGTAAGTTGATAGAACTTGATGGTCCCACGAGTATCCATGATTGACTCTGAAGATTTGTATAATTGACTTCCTCCTAATGATTGATCTAAGCCTTGAGCTATTGATTGAGAATTGAGTTGGTGAGATGATTGAGATGTTAGGACGAAAGACCCCATTTGAGTTGAGTTGAAGAGATGATGAAAGTCTCTATTATTTGATTGAGATGGAAGAGTCTTATGAGCATTAAGTCTTGGGAGGAGTATTGAGCACCGAATGAGTAAGAGTAAATCCAACTTGCACTGATTAACTATGTTGCGAAGCATAGGTGAGAATTAGAACCATTACATTACATTGATGTTCCATCTTGATTGGAAGTCCCTGAAATAATAGAGAACTTGTTGATGGCTGGATCCCTAGTGGATTCGATTCGTTCTTTACCTGAAAAGTATAGTATGACTATATGTGGCAACATCAGCGGAATTATTGTATAATCAATGACTCATAATTGATTATTATCGGATAAGAGAAACTCCCAAAAAGTTCCCCCCATTGAGTACTCTGAGTCGAGATGAGATGCGTTGAGTTAAGTTCCATTGAGTTGAGTCTGAGTTGATTAATGAGATTTGATTTGGTTGATGGGTCACTTGTCTACTCTTTATTCTACTTTAGATAGCATTTGACATTCTGATTGGTTATTATTCTGAGTTGATGTTATTTCCATATTATTCTACCTGCTTTCTATTTCATTCAGTCATTTTGTATACCAGTACATTCCACGTACTGATGTCCCCTTTTAGACTGCATCATTTTATGATGATGCAGAGACAGGCACTATAGATCGTCAACAGGCACATTGTTGAGGATCCGAGCATTTCAACTAAGTTGGTGTCACGACCCAATTTAGAATCATGACCGACGCTAAGGAGAAGGATCCCAAAGCAACCCTTACTAGAATTCTACAGAAAATCAAGCAGAGTTTCCCCTGTTTTTAGGCATATCTGAAAATTTACCTGTTTCAGAGTTCAGCAACTCAACAACTAAATAATCAAATCAAGTCACTATATTAATTACCAATCTAATCTCCACACAATATTACCAACTCATGTCCAACAATATGAATAAACTTAAATGCAATCACATATCAAGAATAAACAAAAGAATACCCATGACTCTAAATAAAGAAATGACTATAGAATAACTATCTAAGAATTTCAAGAAGGGTCCATAACATAACAAGCTTGGTTCCCATATGAACAAGAGCAGAGATTACCATGGAATCAAATTACTACCTTTAGCTAACTAAATCCTCGCAAAAATCACTTGTATTCTCTGAAAAAGAATAGCAAGGAGTGAGGCGCTAGCTCAGTGAGTAATAATAATGACCACAACTATTTTAATAAGGGACAAGTCAGAAAATATGGGAGCATAATCATCAAAAATCATGTAACAAATGCTCTTTCAAAAATCAATAGTCAAAATTCATCTTGTTGTCTCATATAAGCAATTCAACTTTGCTATTCAGAAATAAATTCGATAAAACACTTTTATATCAATCATATACATATATTCGGGAGGTTTACAAGAATGAATCATGTAATCGGTAATCGGTATGTCTATCTTCATAAAAGAATAGACGATAACTATAACTTTCATATTGAGAATGAATCATGTAATCGGTAATCGGTATGTCTATCTTCTTAAAAGAATAGATGGTAACTTGTAACTTTCATATTGGTAAATCCCTACTCGAGGGATATCAGTAACGGTATGCTAGTTCTACCTTCCCACTAGCGAGGGCTCTATCTGTAATCGAAAATACAAGGTACACCAGGTTTAATGAACTCGCCGTTAGCTACGGAATTCATCATCCCATTAAAATTTTTCTCTATAAACGATATAAGCGTTTCCAAAGCAATACAAGACATATAAATCTGGTGATTATATCATGTCAAAACTTAATGAAAAACACATGTAAAAGTACTTATATCTCAAGTAAACGTCAAATTCTTTAAAAAATTATAATCATCTCAATTTTAATATACTTGTCTTATAAAATACAAATAACTATTTTCGGTATCATATCAAATAAAAGGACTTGTCCCACATGCAAATTCAAATCATTCAATATTAATTCACTTTATAAATCATGTAAAAATCATGAAAACTTATAAAACACAAATTGGATTACTACTCATAGTACTCGTGTAGGACCAAACTTGTCACCTCAAGCAATCTGTAAGACTTTTTTCGGTCAATCTATATTCATATCATAAAATTTTACGTTACTTTCTTTGTTCAAGCTAAGTTCATACTAACTTTAGAAATTCTCAATCCCTTTTTGGATTTTCTATTTTCTATCCATTTGATGATATACAATGTAGTATTCAAACCATGAGTAGTTCAATTGGTGCAATAATGTAATAATTATTTTTTTGGCTATCTTAATCATCTTGTTCATCCAAAATTTGATAATCTAAAACTATACTTGTTGTGCAATTTTTCATCTCTTGTCACTAAATTTCAACACCCAAAGTAAATTATCTAGCCTAAGAACTTTCGCAAGGCTGTGGCAGGAGATAAAACAAAGATTTACTTCTAATTATGAGAATTTCACAATCTATTATCTGTTTAACTCTTAATTTTTCTTAAACCCTTAACCCCCACTCTATAGCCATGAATACAATTTAAATCTATCAACAAGTTTATGAACATACCTTCTCCTATATTTCACTCCTTAGTCTCAAATTATAACTTAAAATTTTTCTTCTTCTTCTTCTTCGTTCACTACTGTTGCGTACAGTTTGCAACTCCCTCTTTATTTTTTTCTTTCTATTTGTGGGGTTTCTCACGGGATGCAGCTTTACTACTAATCCTACCCGTTTCTCCTTTTATGCCCTTTTTGTTTTTTAAATCTAGTATTTTTTTAAAGATAAATATGCCTTCAATGGCAAGATTATTACAGTTGGTGAGCCTCCTTTACTTTGGAGGATCATTGCATTTATTTTTATCTTGCTTATTAGAGTTAGACTTGAGATAGCTTTTTTTTTTTTTAATTTTGAGGTAGCCATAGGTCTGTCATTAGCACCACTTGATAATGATAGAGGCTTCATAGAGTAGAGTTGGAGTATTGATGTTGAGACTTATTGAGCTACTTTCATTCTACTAGCCTCTAGACCCAGTAAAATTACCAAAATACTCTTAGATGAGAGATGTGTGCATAACGCATCTTCCCATGCTCCGATGGAAAATCTAAGGTCGGATATGTGATCAGCATGACAAATTGAGTGAAAAAATAGTCTCGATTAGCATTTGACAAATGCGATTTATGTGTATCTTCATAGAAAAATAGTTTTTCAACGCATTTTAAATTTTCAATCAAAAAATAAACTGGAGTGTGACAAGCCTGCGTCGATGACTTGCCCCATTATAATACTTGACGTTTATTTTTAAAAGCAAGGACATTCTAGTCTTTTCTCCTCTCATCCTAGACTAAAACCAGGTCGTTTCGAGGTCGTTTTCAACCCTATATCAATTCCTAAGTGTGAATTTTCAATCATTTATGCTATTCATCCTAAGAACTAGGGTTAAGGAGAAAAGATGAGGCTAGGATTCAAGAGGATTCAGGCTAATTTCTTGTGAATTCGATTGTCTATCTCCCTACCAGGTATGTAAGGCTACTCATAGCATTGGATTGAGTTCATCCATACGCCCGACATGTTAATCCTTTGGATTGAGTTCGAGCGAAGTTTCACCCTAAATTCTTGAATTAAATTTTTGAGTTTTCTATTGTCTTAATGAGTTTTCTTGTATACTATAATATCTTGACAATGTTCTTGAAGTTGAGTATTTGATTGTTTGTATGTTCATGTCTTCATTCACATGAACTCTAATTAAGGACTATGTTTGATTCTATGCATTATTTTGAAATTGAGGTTAATGGTCATACTGAGCATGTTAAACACTGATGATTTTTTAGCATATTTCACTGAGTCTAGATGAATATGAGTTTTGAGCATATTTTTGAAGCATATTTTTAAAGGAGAGCACTTGATGTTTTGAGGAAGTATTTTGATGATGATGTAAATGCATTTTTAAAATATATTTATTGATAAAATATGGTGATGATGATGTTTGAGATGAGTTCTAAAGAAAATGTTTTGGGAGTAGTATTGAGCATCGAGTTGGGTAAGAGAAAATACTCCATAACTACGTTGCCCGCGTAGGATAGTTGTGCAGTACGTTCTAGCAACTCCTATCCCAAAATGATGGATGAGGCTGATGGATCATGATTCCATAAGGTTGAGGTTGACGTCCTTACCTTGGCAAGTAATGGATGGGTGAGCAATGACATTGTGTTCGTTGTGCACCATAAAAAAGGGGTGGTGGATGTCTGTCGGTTAGAGAAACTTCTTAAATTGCATAGCATATTTGACCGAGTTGCATATTTGACTATTTTTTGAAGAGCATTACTTTATTATAAGATTTGAACAATTTGGTGTCAGTTGCATACTATTAAGTTATTTTCAAAGCATGATTTTACTGCTACACTTGCATGTCTTATTGAGTTGAGTTGAGTTCATTTTGAGTTGAGTTACTTGATTTGATTATGTCCTTGCTATTTTAAATACCAGTATATTCCATGTACTGATGCTCATTTGGGCTTTCATCATTTCATGATGCAGAGGCAAGTATTAGAGGACTTCAGCAGATGCACCATTGAAGTTCAGATTCGCGATTCTAGAGACGATGAGCCCTCACTCCCCTCGGAGGAGTCTTTTACTTTCACTAGTACTTTATTTTCCTTTCGAGTTAGATAGTCATGGTATGTCATGGTATCATCTAGATGTTACAGGTAGAGGCTTCATAGACATTGAGTAGAGGTTGATGACTATCTTTATTTTCTAAACTCTGTTCATTGAAAATATTTATCTATGAGAAGATTTAGTCACTTGATCTATTTTTTTATTTCTATTTGAGTATTCTTCCGTTGTTGAGTCAAAGGTGACGATGAGGCCAAGTGGTTCGCTGGGGCACTAGCAATAGTCTCTGAGTGCTGGCCACGCCAAAGGTACCCTCTCGGGGCGTGACACAAATAGAAATAAAACCACATGTAAACAGAAGTCGAAATGGCCCACCGAAAGAACTACCTGCTACCTTTCAGATTGCTTTAGAGCTCGGACCAAATAGGAAATGAAAAGATCAAAAGGTGTTGGGCCTAATACCTATACAAGTGTAGTAGTAATAGTTAGTACCCAACAACATGGTACCTAGCAACTTTATTCTAGACCTATTAAAGTAATAAAAAAACACAAATGCTCCTTTCATCTCAATCACATACCTCTGAAACTTTAACCCTACATACAGGAAAACCCAATACACCCAACATACACATATATACATATACATATTCACTTATATAGTTCAATCAGTACTACAATCTTAAGGAGCCATATTTAATAAGGAGCAACAGTCCAAAATTTATATATATTAACAAGTAACTTGATAATCCACTTATAATTCAACACTGAGTGAGATGCAGAATGATGCAATTCAATGTTAGATAATCATGATGCATGTATGTCCTACAATACATATCTACTGATCAACTCAAGCTATAACCTATGGATCTCACATAGACCATGTATCTTCCATAAAAGAACTCGACAATATCACATGCCAAAAAAGATCTTGGTCACCGGAATATAACCTCGGCAATATCACACATTGGAAGAGACCTCGATCACCAAAATATGATCTCGAAAATATCACACAACCAGTAGAAACCTTAGCTCCAATTATCAATATCTCTATCAGTAACTATGATTGGTAAAAACCTCAATTCTCATTTCAGTATCTCTCACTTATATTATTTTTACAATCTAATGCAAATAAGCATATATATATATATATATATATATATATATATATATATATATATAATGAGTGAATGAGATATGAAACACATAATACCACACAATATGGCTCAACAGATACATCAATATTCATCAAAAATCAGCTCACAAATAACGCCTCACCTCTTCATATAAATTCTGTCATGTAACTACACATTTATGCCAATTCATATTATTTCTCAATCATGCAACTATGAAAACAAGGTTCAATATACTTAACAATAGGTTAGAAATATACTTACCTTAGCCAACAAGTCACAATCAATCTAAAGCCAGAACTTTCCCCTTCTGATTATAATTGAAAGCACAACAATCTAGTCATTAATAGATTCACAATCACATTTTGAAGCTAATGACACCAAATTCATATAATTTGGGGAAAGAGGGTAAAATGATCCAAAAATTCAATACTGAAAATGAGACTAAAATTTAAAGAATTTTACATAGAAATAATCCTTAAGATTTTAGAAAATTTTTGGAAAAAACCATTTTGAAAAAGGAGTTAAATTGAGCTCACAATCATCATTCTTCTTTTGAAAATTCAAGTTGATGAAACCTCCAAACTTCTCAATTGAAACCCCCCAATTTGATGTCAAAATCATAGCATAATCAATGAAAATTGAAGATAAGAGTTAAAAATAGCTTACCCAATAGTTTCTCCATGAAAAATCCCTTCAAAATTCATCCAATTGAGCTTAAAAGTGTTGAAAATAGTTGAAAATGGCTAAACCCGACGTTTTCAAAATTAAACACTACTCAGGGAAAAATACTTATAACAATCGCAACAAGGGTCCTCACAATCGCGAAGCCCCACACAGTATATGTCACGACCCAAGCCTTGGGTCTAGACGTGACACAGCACAAGGGAAACCTGAAGGGACCCCAAGCAAGCCTCTTAGCACATCATTACACATCCTTGGTCGTGGAAGTGATAAAATATCAATAAGAGATTGTAAATAGGGATAACTGGGGCTAAGGGACGTCTTTCATATCATACATAATAAGAGTCAAGAGAGAGTCAAAGCTTATAGCATTATACAAGATATGTCCAGCAACACCTCTAAATATAGAACTTAGCGGGGGCGAAGATAAGCAACCGGGCTCACCCTCATAGTAATGACAATAGGTAATCCAAATATACAAGATATAATCAAAACATAAGTATGAGAGAGGATAGATATTATCCCCGGACATGAGAACTCACCAAAGCTAACTTGAACAATCCATCTAGCTATGAGAAGGAGAATCAATAGGGGCTTCAGTTCCTACAAGGTAATATCATGTAGGCATAGAGTATGCATTAGTACGTTGGAATATGCTAAGTATGTAGGATGCAATGCAACAAGAGATAGGCAATATAATCAAAATGCATAATCATAGCAAGAGATAGTATATTAGCAACATGACATGCATGAACAATGCTTGATGTAAAACATGCTTGAAAATAATCATACTTGCATAGCTTATTAACCCAATAAAGTGATATGCTTAGATCAACCAAATACCTTGTACTAGAGGGTGAGGGATATAACATGAGTCATAACCCTTTCTAGTAGGTAATGGGTAGTACATTGATCTTAAGCGTATTTATACGCCTAAGTAGTCAAAAATCCCATAAGTAGAGTGTCACTCGAGGGTCAAATCATAATATTTTAGGCCTTTTAATAAATATTTTGCATATTTTGTTAATATTGGACCAAGTACACCATGTTGTTGTGATTTTCATAAATTTTTATCAGATTAAATTACTTTGGATTGGTAACCGAACCAAGATGAGACAATTAACATATTGTGAAGCAAAGAAAATGATTAACACCTGGTCTGCGATTAGATTTGCATTGCAGATCAATGTTAAATAAGAGCTTTTCGGTCAGCTGACAAAAATAAGCAAGTGGGCAAAAAGTGTACTAGTCTGCGATACGAACTTGAGGAAAAGTTGTGTAAAGCCAGATTTTCAAAATTTTTAGTGCTATAAGATATCCCACATGAGTTGGGATGATCATTGTGTTTTTGGGGATGAAAAAATAGTGAAGAAAAGGAGAAGACAAGTTCTTCAACTTTGGTTAGTGAAATTTCTTTATTTTATTATTTTAATTATGAGTTTGAGTATTTATTTAGTTTCTAATCTTATAATAGGTTGCTAAACTTACCATTTTCTGGGATTGTAACTATAGAAAATGTTTTAGTTGTTTAATCTTTGCAGGTATGAATGGGTTGTGATTGTTTTTATACTCTTTAAATCTTCATTTTTGAGCTTGATCACCTTGGAAATGAATTTGTTGTGTGTCATGAATTCGAGAGATATTATGATACATAGAACATAAGAAGTATAAGAAGATTGTTCAATTTTTGAAAATAGATTGATTTATGTATTGGAGAATTGTGACAACTACCTCTACACCTTGATTGATTGAAATATTTAATGCATTTTTATTGGATTGTCTATCCCCGCTCAATGATGTAGTTAGACAAACACTAAAAATAGGCTAAAAAGAGGTGTGCAATCCTATTTTAGTAATTTCAACCCTTTGAATCAACAATTGATAACTCAAACATAAGTGTAATATTTAATAACTAATTCGGCATCGATAAAGTTACAGTCCCAGAATTTCATTTATATTGATAATTAATCGTAAGAATCGACTTGAGTACAATTGCACTTTCTAATTATTGGATAGTTCATAAGTTAGTTTGTTAATAATAATTTTTATCAAAACTCATTCAATTTTACATCAACATAACAATTTGAGAAATTGTCAATTTATATCAAGTCTCTTGGGTTCGACATTCCAATCTTTAACATAAGATCACTATATTACTTATTTTGACTACATACACTTGCGTGTACTGGGAGGCAACATACATGAGATAATGAATACCAAATGAGGGTAGAAGGTAGAATAGATCATAACCCCTATATGTGAGCATGAGCCAATATATAGCCTTACATTGCATATGAGCGTGAGGCATATCACATAGTTCATAACCCCTTTCATATGAGTACATTGGATAACCTCAAGTCATACACGAGAGTAAAGAGTACCACATAGTTCATAACCCCTTCATGTAGATATGAGTAAGTAAATAGCACATGTGGGTGGAAGGTAGCATAGGCCATAAGCCCAATATGTGAGTACCTTACATAACCCCAAATCATACACGAGGGTAAGGAGTACAACATAGTTCATAACTTCTTCATATAGATATGAGTAAGTGAGTAGCATTGAGTCATACGTGAGGTTAAGTAGGAAAAAATAGTTCATAACCCCTACTTGTAGACTTCACAATTCACAAAAGCATAAACCTTAGCATAAAGACTCAATAACTCATCAACGATTCCCAAGAACATAACAACATGAGAGCCCAACAATTCACTTGCAATATCATAGATGCTTTACATGATTTAATCACACATATATACATTCCTTTCATCATCATATACTCATTCAACTAATAAGACATGCATCGGACCTTCAATTCCTCAAGAAAACCATAACCGGACATTTTATCAAACACTTGGCAGATGTGTAGTGCTAGTATAAAACCATGAAATTCAAAAGTGAAATCATGCAAGAAAATTCATTGTAAAACCATCAATAGATACTTGGTAACACCCTCAAACAATATACTTCAAAACCCTTCATCAAATCTCACATTAGACCTTATATTCATAGCTTAAAACATGCTAAAACAATCACAATTTCATGGAACTCCAACATAGTATGCAGTGAAATTCATAAGAAGTAAGACCCATGAGTAAATCAACTTTAAATCATGCAATTTTAATTAAAAGGAAGCTTGGGCATCATGGGTGAAAGGAACCCATGAAAGAAACTCACATATCTTAGCTCTTAGAGAATCCTTGAAGAAGATTGGAGATAGAGACTTGAAGCTTGAATGATAACCTTAGAATCTAGATGAGTTTTAAGACTTAAAATTTGGAGATGAAATATTGTTTAAGTGTTTGGGAGAGTATTTGGGAATGTCTTTAATGATATGAGGATGAAATAAGGCTAAGAATAGGTATTTTCACGCATGGGAAGGCTTAGGCCAAAGATTCAAAAGTCTTGGACCGAACTTGAAAACTGGCACCAAAATAACACAGTGGCGCATTGTACCAATGACGCGCACCACTCACTGGAACAATTTTTGAAAAAATGAAATTACGATTCGTTTGCTCTAAAATCGAGGTTAGACCTATTTTCCACTCAATTTGACCCTCTAAACAAGAATATGAAGTCAAATTTTTAAAATAATGCACGGATTTTGACATATATGGAAATTACAATTCCAGGCATTTTCGTGGCATATTTTCGGGCACTTTTTAGGATTGTTTTAGTATACTCATCTTGATCGAGGAAAAGCTTTGCGATTGCAAAGAACAAACTAATGTGTACTTCACGATCGTAGACCTCAGGGTCGCAAACGCAAAGAGAAACTAGGCACCAGTTATCAGCAATTATAATAAGGCACAAAATCATGAAATAGACCCTCGAGAGTCGTTAAAAATCTTGTACACACAAACTATATATAAAAACCTACTAACTTTGATATTTTGGACTCAGTGGAATCATCAAAACTCGAATTTAAGGTTGTTTCCTTGACTTGAAATCTCATAAATTGCAATCAAACTAATAAAAGCACTTGAAATACTAAAATGCTATTAGGACACTAAAAAATTATGACGAATCTCATTCTAGCACTAAAATAACCTTCTGAAATTAATGGAACCATCAAAAATCCAATCTGAGCACCAATTCACAATGTTGACCAAAGTCAAATCTAAGTCAAACTTTAATATAATTTCCAACTTCAGACCTAAAATTTACATAACAACTTTCAAATCTGATTCCGGTAACTCTCCTAGATCAATTTTCACATTTTAGAATTGATGAAATTGACAAAAATTTGTTTTGAAGCTCGAATCTTCAGATGACTTAAAAATTTAAAAGTAAGCAACTTAATCTTTTAAAACAGAATTCTTTGGCAAAATATCAACCTTTTACAAAATTTTCAAAAATCAGCTTTCAAAACCAATCAAACATTACTGGGGAAGTTGTTCGAAGGAGTAAAATGATAATTTTATCAAAAATACCAAAAATGATCTTTAGGGTCATTACATCATCCACCACTAAAAATCTTGTTTGTCCTAGAACATAAAGCAAGAACTTACCTAAAGTCTCAAAAAGATGAGGGTAACGGATCAAAATCGATCTCCCAAGTAGTCTCTCCCATGGTTCGATGCTGCCACTGAACCTTTACTGACGCTATCTCCTTGGTCTTTAACTTTCTAATTTGTTTGTCCAAAATGTCTAAAGGCTCCTCTTCATAGATTAAATCTGGACCCAACTCCACTGAATCAAGAAAACTCACATGAGACTCATCCAAAACATAACACTATTGCATCAAGACATGAAACACTGGAGGCACAAAAGATAGATTAGATGACAAGGCAAGTTTGTAGGCTACCTCTCCCATTCACTCTAGGATCTCACAGGGAATATACCTAGGATTGAGCTTGCCCTTTTTTCGAACCTTATGACACCCTTCATAGGTGAAATTCTCAACCATACCTGGTTACCCTCTTTGAAATCTAGGGATTGCACTCACCTATCAACATAACTCTTTTGATGACTCTGGGTTATCAGCAACTGACTCTGAATCAAATGGACCTACTCCATGACATCTCTAAGTAAATCAGTATCAACAGTATCCACCACAACAAAATCAAACTAACCTATAGGTGATCTACATCTTCACCAATACAAGGCCTTAAAAGGCGCCATATAGATGTTGAAATGATAATTATTGTTATAAGCAAACTCCGCCAAAGGCAAATACTGATCCCACCTGGTACCAAAGAAAACAACACATGCCCAAAACATATCACCTGAATAGTCCTCCCAGACTACCAATCTATCTAAGGGTGAAATGTCATACTCAAATTTAACTGAGTTCCCAACCCATGCCTCAGGGCCTTCCAAAAGTGAGAGGTGAACAAGGAACACATATTAGATAATGTAATACCCGATAAAATTATCAAAATACCCCTAGAATGGAGACATCTGCATAACACATCTTCCAAAGCTGCAATGGGAAATTCGAGACTAGATTTACGATCAGCGCAAAAAATTGAGTCAGAAAATAATCTCAACTCGATTTGAGAGCAACCGGGATGAAAAATCATGTTCGTAAAATTGACCAAAAAAAGTAAAGATATAAGATAGAGCCATGACGTGGACCCACATTTATATATTTTCTTAATTTTTTGACGAGATTGAATTTCTGAAATTCATAGGTGCGCGACTAATCCGTGTCACGGACCTGTTATCTCAATCTGTTCCACCAAAGTTCAAAATTTTAAATCTTTTGAGGGGCATTCTAGACTTTTTTCCACCTCTTTAAAACTTAAACCATGACCCATCTAACTCATTTTGATAAGTAAATAGGGTCATCAACCCTATTCTAAGCCCTTCTTCACAATACTTGAAAGTTAGGACTTGAGAGAGAGAAGAAAGAAGAACGCGAGATTGAAGAATTCTAGACGGCTGATTGGAGGAGCATCCTAGGTATGTAAGGTTAAACAAAAGCATGAGATTGTTCTCCCATGTGCCCAATAGATGGTCATAGATGAGTTAAGAGTTCATGAGTCCCCATATATGTTTCTTGAAATACTTTCTTGATTATCTCCTTGAAAATTGTATCTATTACATGTATTTTCATATGTTGATGATCATCATAAACTTATTTTCTTGAATTGAATAATTTTCATAAGATATTGTATAAACCCTATATGTTAACTTTTGAAAGCATAAGTTAAAGTCCCTGAAATAATAGAGGACACTTGAGTTTGAGTTAATTGAGATAAACTAAAGTCCCTAAAATAATAGAGGACCCTTGAGTTTGAGTTAATTGATATGATGAGAGTCTCAATGAGACTAATTGAGATAATGAGAGTCCCCATGAGACCAATTAAGACGATGAGTGCCTTTATGAGGCTACTTAAGATGGCGATAAGTAGTTTTATGAGCATTGAATCTTAAGAGGAGTACTAGACATCGAAATGAGTAAGAGTGAGTCCCACTTGCACTCATTACCTATGTTGTCCCAACATAGGAGAGGATTGAATCATTACATCTCATGGTCCCCTCTCGAGTTTACATCTCTGAAAATAATAGAGGATGGCAGAGTTTATATTCCTTGTGGATCATATTCGTTCCATACTTGGCAAGTACGGGATGGCTGTGGAAACATGAGCATGATTGTTGTACAACCCCTGGCTCATAAGTGGTTGTTGTCGATTAAGAGAAACTCCCAGAAAGTTCCCAAACTGAGTAATCTGAGTCGAGATGAGATGAGATAAGATGATGAGACAAGTTGAGATAAGATGAGTTGAGATGAGTCCTTCAAAGATGAGTTTGATATGATTGATGAGTTGATAGGTCACTTGTCTACTGTTTATTCTTTATTTAGATAGACATTTGACATATTGATTGATTTCTATATTGATGTGGATTGTTGTTTCTACATTATTCTACCTGTTTCGATTTCACTCATCTATTTTACATACCAGTTTATTCCAAGTACTGACGTCCCTTTTTGGACTGCATCATATTATAATGTAGATATGCAGGACAGAGGTTATCAGCAGGTGAATCGTTGAGGACCTTCGAGTGTTCAGCAGATTGGTGAGCCTCCCCTACTTCAGAGGATTCATTGCATTATTTTCATCATGCTTTAGAGTTAGTTTTGCTTATATTTTTATTTTGATTGAGGTAGTCATAGTCTGTCATTGGCACCACCTTATAGTGATAGAGGTTTCATAGACTAGAGTCAGATGTTGACGTTGGCACTTGTGAGCTAGTTTCTTTTTACTAGCCTTTCATTATAGTATTATTTGAGGCTAGATGATTTGATGAGCCTATTTATTCCTTATGTCTTCCGCTAATTTGTAGAATGTGTGAATAGACGAATGTGATGAGACCAAGTGGTTCGCTTGGGGACTAGTAATAGTCTCTGGGAGCCGACAACATCTCAGATCCCTTCTCCGGGCATGATAAACTTGGTATCAAGCACGAGTTGAAGTGTCCTAGGGAGTCTATGAAGCCGTGTCTAGTAAAGTCTTGTTTATAGGTGTGTTGTCGACTATACTTGATAAATAGGAGGCTATAGGACATCAGGTGTGTCATTGAAAACACTTGATAAACAAGAGGCTATAGGACATCAGGAATTGTTCCCCTTCATTCATAATCTATATCGTGCTATAGAGTTATACTCTATGAAAGTTCTATTCTATTTCATGCTTTGTGCATTCAAGAATTGTGATTATGTCGCCTAGAAGTATTGTCAAAGGTAGAGGACGTCCCACTCGACAGAATGTCAATCCACCTAAGCCTCAAGGACATGAGGTGCCCGTGGATCAAGTTGTCCCTATTGCGCAGCCCCCGCAAGATGAGGTCTCCAATGCTGAGCTTTGCCAGGCTATCCAAACTCTATCCTAGGCTGTCACAGCACCTGCTGCGAGACCAGGAGCTACCCAACAGGATGCCCATGACACTTTTAGAGTCCGGGAATTCTCGAGGATGAATTCGCCTGAGTTCTCAAGATCCTCAGAAAGTGTTTCGAATGATGCATGTGGCCAATGTTAACAAAGGAGAACTGGCTGCTTATTAACAAAAGGGGGTGGCTAGACTATAGTATGACTAGTAGATGAAGGATATAGGGGAGAATGCCTCCGTGATGACTTAGGCTTTGTTCGAGGAAGCTTTCTTGGGACAGTTCTTCCTAAGGGTAAGGAGAGAAGCGAAGGTGGGAGTTTTTGAACTTGAAATAGGGCTCTATGACTGTACAAGAGTATGGACTGAAGTTCACGCAATTATCTGCTATGCTTCGGATACGATTGCTGACATGAGAGGAAGGATGGAGATATACGTGGATGGGTTGAATAGAGGCCAAAGAGAGATGGAAGGGGAGCTATGCTCGTGAGTGACATGGATACTGGGAGATTGATGACCTTTGTGCAATAGCTTGATGAAGAGAGACAGTTTGGGAAGAAGGAATTCAAAAGTAAGAAAGCTAAAACATCTAGCCATAAGGTTAGGAAGAAAGGCAATGGAAATCGGTTTCCAACACCATCATCTACTAGTGCACATATACCTAGAGTCAGAAATGATTAGAAGTCTCAGAATGTTGGAGCTCGTGGGTCTTATTCACAAGCTAGTGTGGCTCAAGGTTCACGAGAAAAGTGACCATGTGGAACATGCGGTAAGCTACACTTAGGTAGGTGTCGTAAGGGGACTGATGCATGCTTCTGGTGTGACCAAGTAGGGCATTATCAGATAGACTGTCTAAAGTGAGCTGACCAGGCTCAATCTTCTGCACCAGCTCTGCCAGCTAAGGGGAATCAAAAAGGTACCACTTCAAGCATAAGCGGAGCTACAAACAGTTTGTATGCTATGGGCAGTCAACATGATCTGGAGAACTCCCCAAATGTTGTGACGGGTATGATTCGAGTCTTTTCTATTGATTGTTATATGTTGATGCATCCTAGTACCACATTATCTTTTGTAAATCCTTATGTGTCCAGTAGATATGATAGAACTGCTGAGAGTCTTCTTAACCTTTTGATGTTTCTACTCTCGTGGGTGAGTCTATTCGAGCTAAGAGAGTCTATAGAGCTTATGTAGTGACTATCCATCATAGGGATACTATCATTGATCTGATTGAGTTAGATATGACTGATTTTGATTTGATCCTCGGCATTGATTGGCTCCATGCCTGTTATGCCTCCGTTGATTGTAGAGCCCGAACCGTTAAGTTCCAATTTCCAATGAATCGATTCTAGAGTGGAAGGGTGATTGCGTAGCACCTAAAGGAAAGTTTAACTCATACCTTAGAGCCAGAAAGATGATTGCTAAATGGTGTATTTACCATCTCGTGAGGGTTAAATCTGATGATGTTGAGCCCCTAACTCTCGAGTCAGTTCTAATTGTGAATGAGTTTCCAGAAGTGTTTCCTGAGAATCTGCCCGGAGTCCCTCCTGATAGGGGGATTGATTTCGGGATTGATGTTCTTCCTGATACCCAACCTATCTGAATTCCATCTTATAGGATGGCCCCCGCTGAACTGAAAGAATTAAAGGAGCAGTTGAAAGATTTGATAGAGAAGGGCTTCACAAGGCCGAGTGTTTCTCCGTGGGCTGCTCTTACCCTATTCATGTGAAAGAAAGATGGGTCTCTCAAAATGTGTATTGATTATAGGCAACTGAACAAGGTCACCATAAAGAACAAGTATCCTCCCCCAAGGATAGATTACTTGTTTGACCAATTTCAGGGTGTTTCTTGTTTCTCAAAGATAGACCTCCGATCCGGTTACCATTAGCTGAAAGTGAGGGAATGTGACATTCCAAAGACAGCCTTTAGGACTAGATATGACCATTTTGAGTTCTTGGTCATGTCCTTTGGGTTGACGAATGCACCTGCAGCCTTTATGGATTTGATGAATAGAGTGTTCAGACAGTATCTGGATATGTTTGTGATTGTGTTTATTGATGATATTTTGGTGTATACAAGAGATGAAGAGGAGCATGCAAAACACCTCAGAATCGTCTTTCAAATCCTTAAGGACCATGAGTTATATCCAAAGTTTTCAAAATATGAATTCTAGCTTAAATCTATGGCTTTCCTAGGCCATATTATCTCTGGTGATGGTATTCAAGTGGATGTTCAAAAGATTGAAGCGGTTAAGAATTGGCTTAGACCAACCTCTCCAACTGACATAAGGAGTTTCT
Source organism: Solanum virginianum (assembly GCA_000787875.1). NCBI lineage: Eukaryota > Viridiplantae > Streptophyta > Magnoliopsida > Solanales > Solanaceae > Solanum > Solanum virginianum. The sequence continues at coordinate 2,310 of DF360474.1, read as the reverse complement.
TGGGGTTGGCAAGCTACTACCGCCGATTTGTTGAGGGATTTTCTTCCTTATCCGCACCATTGATTAAGTTGACTTAGAAAAAGGTTAAGTTTTATTGGTCCGACGAGTGTCAGAAAAGTTTTTGTCACGCCTCGGGAGGGGATCCAAGACGTGGCCAGCACCCAGAGACTATTTCTAGTCCCCAAGCGAACCACTTGGCCTCATCACATTCATTCAGTCAATCATTTTACCAATCAGCAGAAGTTAACAGAATGTAAATGGGCAAATCTATCATCTAGTCTCAAAGTAATAGCATAATTGAAAGGCTAGTAGAAAGAACTAGCTCACAATCTCAACAATCAGCATCTGACTCTAGTCTATGAAGTCTCTATCACTATTATGCGGTGCCAATAATAGACCTATGGCTACCTCAATCAAAATAAAAGATAAGCAGTTCTAAACTCTAAAGCATGATGAAAAATAATGAAATAAATCCTCCGAAGTAGGGGAGGCTTACCAATCTATTGAACACTCGAAGGTCCTCAACGATTCGCATACTGATGACCTCTATCCAGCATATCTACATCATAATACGATGTAGTCTAAAAGGGGATGTCAGTAAACTTGGAATGTACTAGTATGTAAATAGTTGAGTGAAATCGAAAACAGGTAGAATAATATAGAAATAATATCAACTCAATAAAGAAATCAATCAATATGTCAAATGTCTATCTAAAGCAACAATAAAGAGTAGACAAGTGACTCATCAACCAATCAACTCATCAATCAAATCAAACTCAACTCAGAGGGACTCATCTCAATTGGAACTCAACTCAACTCATCCCATCACATCTCATCTCAACTTAGAGTACTCAAGGTATGAACTTTCTGGTTCTCTTATCCGACAACAATCACTTATGAGTCAGTAATTGTACAACAATTATGCTGATGTTGCCACCCATTCTGTACTTTCCAGGTAGAGAACGAATTGAAACCACATGGATAAGTCCAAATGGAGTCAGCAAATCTATAAGTCCTCTATTGATCTCAAGGACTTCTAATCAGAAGGGACCCCAACATAATATGATGTGATGGTCCAGATCCTCACCTACGTTTGGCTATATAGTTTGATAAGTGTGAGTTGGCTTAACTCTTACTCTTTTGGTGCTCGATACTCTTCCCATGACTCAATACTGATAAAATAATCCATCCAATCAAACTATCGCAATCCAATCATCTCAATCAGCCTCATGGAGGCACAATATTTCAATTAATCTCATAGACACTCTAATAATCTCATCAATCAACATCTCAATCAATAGCTCAAGGCTTAGAATGATCATTAGGGAACAATCAAATTGACAAATCGTTAGAGTTCATTTATAGAGACTTAAGATGCCATCAAGTTCTATCAACTCATCATCATTCTCACATCACAATCACAATCTCTATCAACATTATCAATCAAGGCTCTAGACTCATTCCCTATCTTCTTTCATGCATGCTTTTAACCATTAACATAAATGGGTTTTATGCAATATCTCAAGAAAGTATTCAATTCAAGAACAAGTTTATGATAATCATCAATATGTGAAAAATACGTACATTTAATATAGTTTTCAAGAATATAATCAAGAAAATCATGCATATAGACTCAAGAACCTTCAAACAACCATATAAGACCATCTATGGGGCATATGAGAGAACAATCTCAGGTTTTTGTTTAGCCTTATATACCTGGGATCAAAGCTTTCCAAATCACCCTTCAAGAATTCTCCAACCTTACATTCTTCTTGTCTCTCTCTCTCTCAAGCCTTTCTTTCAAGTATAATCAAGAAGGACTTACAATGGGGTTTATGACCCTATTTACTCATCAAAATGACCTAGATGCGTCGTGGTTCACGTTTAAAAGAGGTAGAAAAAAGTCTAGAATGCGTCTCAAAAGATTAAAATTTTTAAACTTAGTGAAACAGTCGGGATGACAGGTTCGCGACACGGATATATCATGCATATGTTTATTTCAGAAATTAATCTCGTTAAAAAATTGAGAAAACGTTTAAATATGGGTTCACATTGGGTCCGTGTAGCGGAGCTATCACGTACCCTCACTATTTTGGGTCCGCGATAAGTTTGCGTCGCGGCCCTGTCGTGTACCCTTACTGTTTTGGTAAATTTTTGTGAAAATAAATTTTTGACCCAGTTACTCTTAAATCAGGTCAAGACCATTTTCTAATTCAATTTTTCATGCTGATCAAAATTCTGATCTCGAATTTTCCATTCGAGCCTGAGAAGATGCATTGCGCAAACGTCTCATTTCTATGGGTATTTTGG
>DF360475.1:41967-65357 GCA_000787875.1 Solanum virginianum | reverse complement strand
CCATTATCTGATCTTACTACTTTAATGCCCTTTCCAAGCTGATTTACATATACGATGAACTATTTTAATGGCCATACACACCTGCCTTCATCTTTGGTAGGTACACTTGAGTCATAACATCCATATGCATAAGTTTAGAGCAACTGAGAGTTTTGATGTCACTTGTAGAAGTCGCACTCATTACATTTGTTTACTGTATTACTTATGCCAGGCTTTACAACTAAAAGCTTGTCTAATATCTTCATAGATGCCTGCCCAAACCTCCTCTAGCGTAAAAGACCATATCAGGGTGATTATTCTCACTTACTACAGAATTCCCTCCCCCTCCGGGTAGCTGGGGTCTTTCTCGGAAGCATATCTGAATCCAAAATAATATTGTCAAAAAAGGGATCATCCTACTAACACCGCTCTAATGCATGATCTAAGATTAGAAAAAGATGACATCCTAAATATCCTGTAGCCTCCTATTTATAAATGTGGTGCACGACACACCGATAAACAAGACTCTACTAGACACGGTCTGAGGACACTCTGAGGATGAACTGCTCTGATACCACTTCTGTCATGACCCAACCCTGTGGGTCGTGACTAGTGCCCGATTGGGGCACCCAGACATATCCACTAAGCGAGATTCCAATTATAATAGCTAACTTATTTATAGAAATTTCGACAGAGTTTTCTTTGTTTATTGACTACCCAAGACAACTACAGTATTGGGGGGGGTTACTTTAAGTGCCAGTATCAGTAGGAAAACAGACCAGTAAGGTACAGTAGCACCATAGTAGAAGTTATCCCAGCAAATAACAAACATATATATATATATGTGCGAGCCGACAAGGTCACCACTGTGGTTAAACCACCCAACATACATCTCATACGTACATAGTCATGCACAAAACCACAACCTATACTCACAGGCATTCACAAACCTCTATACAAACAAATAGAATCAGAAGATGGAATAGGGCCCCACCGTACCCTCAAAGTACACGAGTACATAATAGAGAGTTAAGTGCATATGTACCGTGTTTGCTCCGAAGCAAAAAGAGCACTTCAAGCTGCAGTCCGGGATCCTAAGCTAGAGGGTCACTAACCTGAACGTCTGTACCTGCGTGCATGAAAAGCAGCCCCCTGAAGCAGGGGGGTCAGTACAAAATAAGTACCGAATATGTAAAGCAGAATGCACAGAATGTAAAACAGAGTAGTAACTGAAACAGAATCATAGTAATTTAAATCATAACCAAAATTTTAAGATGCTTACTTTCAAAAATCCAAACCAGGTTAATAATTCACCATGGACGTATGAAAGTCAAACGCATATACAACTTCAAAATGTCTCTTTTATTTTCAAAATATCAAGTTGATGCATAACATATAGGAATGACGGCGAACTCCAAACTCGCGCCATACCACAGTATCTTACTAGAAAGTTCAAATCTCTGTCACATATAAACCATAGAATAACTATACTCACAAATTCCAATACAAAAATAACATAGTGCAAAAGTTGGAACGCCCGAATTACCGAATCGCGCCCACTATTGGGCTGCCCAAATTATCGAATCACACCCACTAAGGATAAGTCCTGGACCGCCCAAATTGTCTGAGTCGCGCCCACTAAGGATCCGTCCTGGACCGCCTGAATTATCCAAGTCGCGCCCAGGTGCAATCGAATCCTGGACTGCTTGAATTACCATGTTGCGCCCAGGTACAATCATTATATTTTCGGGACAATTAGAACCTATAATTTTTCCAACCTAACTAACTCCTTTTCGAACTCATACCACTCATGGATTTTAAAGACACACAAGCTAAGAATGTAGTTAGTTATGCATAAAAATGGTAAAGAACGAACATAAAACATAGTTAGGCTTTTCAAAGGATTAGAAAAATATATCCTTTCAAATGTATCAAACTTCCCATACTTTTACAACTTACGAACTTTAAATGCACAAGAGTCAAAATATAGCTAATTTTGTTTTTGTTCCTATATGATTCCCAGGTGTCTTAATATATTAGCGTGATAAAACATTAGTAATTATGTACTTTATGTGACAAACATCTTACGTTACCAAAAAATGAAAATATGAAGGTTTCGTTAAATATATGGTATGATAGGCCTTTTATTAGTAGTTAACATATTATAATAAAAAGGAACTACACCAAAAGTGTATTTCAGTAAATATTACAAGTAGTGGTAACATGAGCAAAACCTACCCACCTAAACATCATAAATAATCTAAAACACTAGGAATTATAAGTGGAGAATCTGATATTCATAGCACACTGAATGTTAAGCTAGGCAATTTCGCACAAATCAAAGCCTCTCAACCGATTAAATTACATTTGCCTCAAGACCCTTTGGCTTTAAAAGAAACTTAAACTTAATGACAAAAATGATGTTATGCATAGAACTCTATCATGTATCTGACACAATGGTGCATGGAGCAGCACAGACAACTACAGTATTGGGGGGGGTTACTTTAAGTGCCAGTATCAGTAGGAAAACAGACCAGTAAGGTACAGTAGCACCATAGTAGAAGTTAGGACAGTTCTCCTGGACAACAAAAGATTAGTATAACTAATTATATTGCCACCATTTTGCAGTGGGATCAACTAGTGCATCTCGTCAATATATCTATATCATATTGGAGCCATTATAGTGACTAAGATGTGTTCATATCCACAGAAAACATTTGGGCAAAGCTTCAAAACACTCCAGAACTGATGTGATGTCTAGTCATCAAAGAAATCAATTTATGAATTTCAAGGACTTAAGAGTCAAGAATGTAACTAATTTTTTTTCTCATATGAATGCTAAGGAACAAACATAAGTCATACGCAGGCTCGAATTGCGAGGAAAAGGGCATCTTTCGAGATTCATGATATTTCCTACGTTTAACTAATCATACCAAAAAAAATGAAATGCTTTACATACCTCAATTCCTTCGCCAAACTAATCCCAATGCCAAGCTAATCCAACTACTCTTCTGAACGTCCAATATCTACAATAAATCACAATAACGTTTATGATTAGTTAAAATCCCTTTTTGGGCCTTCATTCCCAAATTTGCCCCTTAATTTTATAAAATTTTTGGCAGCACTTCCCCTAGAATATAGGCTGTCTTGAGAATCAACTTGGCTCAAAATAATTAACAATAACAATTCCCAAATTTGCCCCTAAGTTTATAAAAATTTTAGGAGCACTTCCCTTAGAATATAGGCTGCCTCGAGAATCAACTCGGCTCAAAATAATCAACAATAACAACAACAACAATCCAACAATCAATAACAAGCCTTCCCAAGGCCATCACTTCACCAAATTCATTAAAGAACCTCATTTTATTCATAATTTCAAAATAGGGCAGCATCCAATTTATATACATATTTATCATATTCAAGCACTCCCATATACTCCAAGAACCATACTACATTACCCGAGCGTCAAATATACACTTCCAATGTTAAAACATAACATTTAATTATATACATGGACCCCAATCCGACCACCACTTCAAAAATACATATAACCAAATTTCCAATACCTCTTGTACCCCATAAGAATCATATTCATGCGATCTAAACACAATCTCATAGTTTCAAGACAATATAACACTATTTACATCCATACTTGAAATTGACCCTAACCTTCCTTATTCACAATTCCCTTTAACAAGCTATTATTTCAAGATTCTCTTTCAATTTAGAATATACCAACACACATACAAGCTTCAATTTACATAAAACCAAGCTAGAAATCAACATACCTTTCAACCCTCTTAGATGGACCCAAATCGATATAGTCATAAAACCAAGAATTTTCTTGACCAACTAATGCCTCTACACCACTTAGGGGACCCAATATACTAGGTTTGTAGCGTTAAAATAATTGTAGAACCAAAAAATACAATTTTTGGTGTTGCTACTGTAGCAACCCGATAACCTCCTGGAATACGTTCTTATTCCTAAAATGTTTCTAAGTGTTGGAAATGTTTTGGGAACAAGAAGAGATATTAATGGTATATATTTACACAACCTTGACCCCACTTGGACACTTGCACCACTAGAATTTCCACACATCTTGAGTGGACCAACTTGAATTAATATCTCTAGATTTTATTTTTGTTCAAGAATTGAAAATTAGGCCTTACATGTACACATGTGTATATATATATATATATATATATATATATATATAGATGAATACACCTATATTTATTTGCAATATTACACTTTAAGCCCAAACTTCCAAAATAATGTCTCTTTGGTCCTAAATTTTCCAATACTAACACATAGGTCCCAAATTTTCATAACTGTTCTAATGCTAAAAAAATATGGGTTCTAACAGAGATGACTGATTTTGATATGTTCCTAGGCATGGATTGGCTTCACGCTTGTTTTGGCTCTATTTATTTTATAACCCAAATCGTTAAGTTCCAATTATAAAATAAATCGGTTCGAGAGTAAAAGGGTGATTTTATTACATATAAGGGAAAGTTCATCTCCTACCTTAGGGATAGAAAGCTAATTTCCAAGGGTTGTATCTATCACCTAGTGTGAGTTAAGTATGACGATGTTGAGTCTCCTATTCTTGAGTCAGTCTCGATTTTGAATAAGTTTCCTGAAGTATTTCCTGAGGATCTGTCTAGAGTCCCTCTTGATAGGGAGATTGACTTTAGGATTGATGTTCTTCTCAATACCTAGCCTATCAAAATTCTACCTTATAGGATGGCTTTTGCTGAGTTGAAAGAGTTAAAAGAGCATTTGAGAGATTTGTTAGAGGAGGGCTTTGTTAGGCCAAGTATTTCTCCCTAAGGTGCCCCTATCCTATTCATGCAAAAGAATGATGGGTCTCTCAAAATGTGTATCGATTATAGATAACTGAATAAGGTCATGATAAAGAATAAATGTCCTTTCCCCAAGATAGATGATCTATTTGACCAACTTCAGGGTGCCTCGTGTTTCTCAAAGATAGACCTCAGATCTAGCTACCATAAGTTGAAAGTCAGGGAATCTGATACTCCAAAGATAGCCTTTCGGACTAGATATGCATATTTTGAGTTCCTGGTCATGTTCTTTGGGTTGATGAATGCACCTACAACCTTTATGGACTTGATGACTAAGGTATTCAGACATCTTGATATGTTTGTGATTGTGTCCATCAACAACATTTTGGTGTATTCAAGAGATGAGGAGGAGCATGCTAATTGCCTTAGAGTTGTCCTCTAAACTATTAAGGACCATGAGTTGTATGTAAAGTTCTAGAAATATGAGTTTCGGCTCAAGCAGTGGCTTTCCTAGGCCATATTATTTTAAGTGATGGTATTCTAGTAGATGCCCAAAAGATTAAAGCGGTTAAGAACTGTCTCAGACCGACCTATCCAACTAATATAAGAAGATTCTTAGGGTTGGTAGGCTATTACCATAGATTTGTTGACGAATTTTCTTCCCTATCAACACCATTGACCAAATTGACTCAGAAAAAGGTCAAATTTCAATGGTCTGATGAATGTGAGAAGAGTTTCTAAGAGTTGAAGATTAGACCATCTACTGCACTAGTTTTAACTTTGCCTGATGGGATAGAGGAATCTGCGATATATTAGGTTATGTGCTGATACAAAGGGGAAAAGGGACAGCCTGTGCTTCTAGATAACTTTAGGTTCATGAGAGGAACTATCTAACTCATAATCTTGAGTTGGAAGCAATGGTGTTTGCACATAAAATCTGGTGCCACTACTTGTATAGAGTGTATGTGGATGTGTTCACTAACTACAAGAGCTTGTAGGATGTCTTCAATTAGAAAGAGCTCAACCGGCAATAGAGGAGATGATTGGAGTTGCTCAAGGATTATGACATGAGCATTCTCTACCACCTAGGTAAAGCTAACATTGTTACTAATGCTCTTAGCAGGTTTTCAATAGGTAGCACAACCCATATTGAAGAAGGAAAGAAGGAGTTAGCAAAGGAAGTGCATAGATTAGCTCAATTGAGAGTTCAACTTAAAGAGAATGACGAGGGATAAGTTAATATTCAGAACGCGTCTGCTTGATCTTTAGTGGTAGAGGTGAAAGAAAAACAAGATCGAGATCCTATCATACTTCAATTGAAAGAGGTTGTCCACAAATTAAAATTGATGGTTTTCTCCAATTGGGCAGATGGAGTGTTGAGATACCAGAGTAGATATTCCGTTCTAGATGTTGATTGTGTTCGAGATAGAATTATGGTTAAAGCCCATAGCTCTAGATATTTCATTCATCCTAGATCTACCAAGATGTACCATGACTTGAGGGAAGTTTATTGGTAGAGTGGAATGAAGAGGCATATTGCCGAGTTTGTTTCTAAGTGCCCGAATTGCCAACAAGTTAAAGTTAAACATCAAAGGCCTTGTGGATTAGCACAGATTTTTGAGATTTCTGAATGAAAGTAGAAGATGATTAACATGGACTTCATTACCAGTGTATCAAGTCTCGAAAGTAACATGATTCAATATGGGTGATTATGGATTGGATGACCAAATCAGCTCACTTCTTAGTAGTTAGGACATCTAACACTGCAGAGGAGTATGCCAAGTTGAAGATCTGGGAGATTGTGAGGTGGAATAGAGTTCCCTTGTCCATCATCTCATAAAGAGGAGCTCAATTAACCTCTCAATTTTGGAGATCTTTCTAGAAGTAATTGGGTACTAAAGTGAATCTGAGTAAAGCCCTTCATCCTCAAATAGATAGCCAAGCAAAGAGTATAATTCAGACATTAGAGGATATGTTGAAAGCTTGTGTACTTGACTTCAAAGGAAATTGGGATGACCATTTACCATTGATTAAATTTGTATATAAAAATAGTTATCAGGCGAGCATTCAAATAGCTCCCTATGAAATCTTGTTTGGGAGGAGATGTGGATCACCAATTGGGTGGTTTGAGGTTAGAGATGTCAAGTTGATTGGACCTGATTTTGTCCATCAATCAATGGAGAAGGTAAAGGTCATTAAGGAAAGGTTGAAGACTGCATAGAGTCGCCAGAAATCTTACATATATGTGAGGAGAAGAGACTTAGATTTCGAGGTGAATGATTGGGTGTATTTGAAAGTGTCACCTATGAATGGTGTTATAAAATTTAGGAAGAAGGGGAAATTGAGGCCTCGCTATATTGGTCCCTATCAGATTATGAAGATGATTGAGAAGGTTGCTTATGAGTTAAAGTTGCCTTCTAAGTTAGATGCAATTCATCCAGTGTTTCACGTTTTGATGTTGAAGAAACTCTTGGAAGATCCTACCTTGGTGATCCCTGTTGAGAGTATTAGAGTAAAGGATAGTTTGTCCTATGAGTAAATTCCGATCCAAAATCTTGGTCATCTGATTTATAAGTTAAGAAACAAAGAGATTACCTCAGTCAAAGTCCTGTGAAGAAATTAATTTGTTAAGGAAGCCATATGGGAAGCTGAGGAAGAGATGTGAGCTAAATATCTGCATCTATTTGTGTCCACTGATGAGAATGTTAAAAGTAATGTCTTTACCCTTGACTTAAATTGGTTTGTCTATTCTTGAGTTAATATATCTATTCCTGAGTCTGAGTAGAGATTGTTGAGCTTGAGGATGAGTTAAGAGTTTGATGGATTGAGTGAGCATTGAGATAAATCATGAGTGTATTCATGCCTTGGTGTCCACCTTTATTCGTAATTCAAGGATGAATAATTCTAAAGGGGAGATGATGTAACACTCGATAAAATTACCAAGATACTCCTAAAGGAGAGATATGCACATAATGTGTCTTCTCATTTTTCGATAGCAAATTCGAGGCTGAATATGCTATTAGCATGAAAAATTGAGTGGGGGAATGGTCTTGATTGAACTTTAGTGCAATTGAATCAAAAAGTAATTTTTTGTTGCGAAAATGATTTCCAGAGTAAGTGCATGATAGGTGTAGAATGTACACCTTCTGTGGACTTATACTTAGTTTTGGTCCAAATATTTTCTACGGGATTAGAAAAACTCAATCGGACAATTTTTGGCAAAAATCTCTGAGGGGTATTCTAGACCTTTTCCAACCCCTCATTAACTTAAAACACGATCTAAGTCAGTCGTTTTGAGTGTAAAAAGGGTTTTAATCCCCATTCCTGAGCCTTTCTAAGTTCTTGAAAAAGACTAGGGCTAAAGTGAAGAGAAGAGGAGCATAAATTTGAGGAGTTTGAGGAGAGTTCTTCGAGGATTGATTGTCAAAAGCTTCAACCAGTATATAATGCTAAAATAAATCATGAAATTGTTCCTCCATGTGTCCCAGTGATTGTGATAGAGGAGTTGAGTGTCCATGAATCTACATACATGATTCTTGAATATTTCCTTGATAATTATATACACATTACATGTATTTTCATAGTATTGATGATCATCATAAACTTAATTTCCTGAATTATGTACTTTTCATGAGTTATTATATCACCCTATATGTTATTTTGTGAAAGCATGCATAAATGAACCTTAGGATGGGGTCCAGAGCCTTGATTAAGTATGTTAACAGAAATCTTGATATGAGGATGAGGTTGAGTTAATTGAGCTTGATGATCCTATGAGTATTCACTATTGAGTTCTAAAGTCTTGTCTAAATGACTTCCTCTTAATGATTTATTTGAGTCCATGAGTTATTAAATGAGTACTAAGTTGATGAGTAGATTTTGATATTAGGCCTAAAGGCTCCATTAAGTTGAGTTAATAAGATGTTGAGATTCTCTATGAGACTAATTAAAATAATGAGTGCCTCCACAAGGCTGATTGAGATGATTGAGTGAGTTGAGGAGTCTTATGAGCATTGAGTCATGAGAGGAGTATTGAGCACCAAAATGAGTAAGAGTAAGTCCCACTTGCACTCATTAACTATGTTACCAAGTTTAGGTGAGGATCGAACCATTACATTGAGTTCCTCTCATGAGTTAAATTCCTTGAAAGCAATAGAGGACTTGTTGAGGCTAGATCCCTAGTGGATCAGATTCGTTCTCTACTTAGTAAGCATGGAATGACTGTGGCAACATTAGCGAGATTGTTATACAATTACTGACTCATAAATGATTATTGTCGGATAAGACAAATTCCTAGATTGGATCCCACACTGAATACTCTGAGTCGAGTTGAGTTGAGTTGAGTTAAGCTGAGTTGATTGATGAGATTTGATTAGTTGATGGGTCACTTGTCTACTCTTTATTCTTGCTTTAGATAGACTTTTGGCATTCAGACTGAGCATCTTCTCAGTTGATGGTATTTTTATATTATTCTACCTGCATCTATTTCATTCATCAATTTTACATACTCGTACATTCCATGTACTAATGTTCCCTTTAAACTAAGTCATTTTATAATGCAGAGGTAGGTACTAGAGATCATCAACAGGCACATCATTGAGGATCTCAGCATTCAACTGAGTTGGTGAGCCTCCTTTACTCTAGAGGGTCATTGCTTTATTTTCATATAGCTTATTAGAGTTAGACCTAAGTTAGCTTTACTTTTGATTTGAGGTAGCTATGGGTATGTCATTGGCACCATTTGATAGTGATAGAGGCTTCATAGACTAGAGTTTAGTTATCGATGTTGAGATTCTATTGAGCTAGCTTCTTTCAGACTAGCCTATTTTATTTATATTATTTTTGAGACTTAGAGTGCCCATTTATCTTCTTTAGTCTTCCACTGATTGATAGAGTTCATAGATGAATGAATATGGTGAGGCCAAGTAGTTCTCTTGAGAACTACCAATAGTCTCTGAGTGCCAGCCATGTCTAAGGTACCCTCCCGAGGTATGATAAACTTGGTGTCAAAGCATAGAGTTTAAGTTTCCTAGGGAGTCTATGAATCTGTGTCTAGTAGAGTCTTGTCTATGGGTGTGTTGTTTACTAAACATCATAATTATGAGGCTAAAGGACATTATGAATGGTTGCACTTCTTTTATGAATTGATTCGTACGATAGAGTTAAAACTCTACGAAACTCTCTTCTAAATCGTGCTCTACATGTTACATAGTTATGATCATGCCTCCACGAAGAGCCATTAGAGGTAGAGGGTGTCCTATTAGGTAGAATATAAACCTATTCGAGCATCAAGGACATAAAAAGCCCGTGAATCCATTTTTCCCTATTGAATAGCCCCCACAAGCTGAGGTTTCCAATGCTGAGCTTTGCCATGCTATCCAAACTTTAGCCTAGGCTGTCACAACACCTACTATTAGGAAAAGAGTGGGTAAATAGGATACATAGGAGATATCTAGAGTCCGAGAATTCTTTAGGATGAATCTGCCTGAGTTCACAGGGTCTGCATCTAATGAGGATCTTGAGAACTATGTAGAGGAGCTTCAGAAGGTGTTTCAGGTGATGCATCTGGCTGATGTTGATAGGTTTGAACAAGCTGTATACCAGCTCAAAGGTGTGGCCAAGCTATTGTTTGATCAATGGAAAAAGGGTAGAGGAGTGGAAGCCCCATTACTGACTTAGGCAGTGTTCTAGGAAGCCTGCTTGGGGGCGTTTCATTCCAAGAGAATGGAGGGAAGCAAAGGTATGAGAGTTTTTGCATCTGAAACAAGGCTCAATGACTATGCATGAGTATAGGCTTAAGTTCACTTAGCTATCTCGTTATGCTCCAAATATGGTTGCTGACATAATGGAGAGAATGGGGATGTATGTTTATGGATTAAACAAAGGGCCAAAGAAAGATGGAAGAGGAGCTATGCTTGCGACCGACTTAGACATCGACAGGTTGATGATTTATGTGCAACAAGCTTATGAGGAGAGACAACATGACAAATAAGAGTTCAGAAATAAGAGGGCCAAAATATCTAGCCATTATGTTTGAAAGAGAGGGAACAGTAATAGATTCCAATCAGGGTAAGCATCGTTATCTGCTACTATACCTACGCCCAGAAATAAGAATGATTAGAGGTTTGAGAATTTCGAAGCCTAGGGATCTCAATCACAGGCTAGTGTGGCTCAAGGATCATAGGGTAAGCCACCATGTGGTAAGTGTGGTAGATTATAGTTGGGTAGATGTTGTGAGTGTAGTGATGTGTGTTTCAAGTGTGGCCAAGTGGGTCACTATTAGAGAGAGTGTCCAAAGTAGGCTGACCAAGCTCAAACGTCTGCACTATCCCCACTAATTATAGGAACCTAGAAAGGTGCTATGTCAGGCACAAGCGGAGCTACAAACTGTTTGTATGCCATGGGTAGATGCCAAGATCAGGAGAACTCCCAGATGTTATGACGGGTATGATTTGAGTCATTACTCTTGATTGTTATGTTTTGATGGATCTTGGTCCCATATTATCATTTGTAACTCCATATGTGGCCAGTAGATTTGATAGAACCCTTGAGAGTCTTCTTGAACCCTTTGATTTTTCTACTCCAGTGGGTGAGTCTATTCGAGCAAGAGAATCTTTGGAGCTTGTGTAGTGTCTATCCATCATAATGATACTCTTATTGATTTGGTTGAGTAAGAGATGATTGATTTTCATATGATCCTAGGCATGGTTTGGCTTCACACCTATTATGCCTTCATTGATTATAGATCCCAAACCGTTAAGTTCCAATTCCCGAATAAGCAAGTTCTAGAGTGGAAACCTTAGGGCCAGAAAGCTAATTTCTATGGTTGTATCTATCACATCGTGTGAGTTAAGTCTGATGATGTTGAGTCTCCTACTCTTAAGTCAGTCCTAATTGTTGATGAGTTTCCTAAAGTGTTTCCTTAGGATCTGCCTAGAGTCCCTCCTTATAGGGAGATTGACTTTGAGATTGATGTTCTTATCGATACCCAACTATCTTAATTCCACCTTATAGGATGGTCCTCACAGAGTTGAAAGACTTAAAAGAGCAATTGAGAGATTTATTAGAGAAGGGCTTTATCAGGCCAAGTGTTTCTCCCTGGGATGCCCCTGTCCTATTCGTGTGAAAGAAAGATGGGTCTCTCAGAATGTTTATCGATTATAGACAACTCAAAAAGGTCATGATAAAGAATAAATATCCTCTCCATAGGATAGATGATCTATTTGACCAACTTTAGGGTGCTTTGTGTTTCTCAAAGATAGACCTTAGATCTTGCTACCATTAGTGAAAGTGAGGGAATGTGATATTCCAAAGATAACCTTTAGGACTAGATATATCCAATTTGAGTTCTTGGTCATGTTATTTGGGTTGACGAATGCACCTACAACCTTTATGGACTTGATTAATAGGGTATTTAGACAATATCTTGATATGTTTGTGATCTTGTTCATCGATGACATTTTGGTGTATTCGAGTGATGAGGAGGAGCATGCCAATCACCTCAGAGTTGTCCTCCAAACTCTTAGGGACCATTAGTTGTATGCAAAGTTCTCGAAATGTGAGTTTTGGCTCAATTCAGTGGCTTTTCTAGGCCATATTATTTTGGGTGATGGTATTCGAGTAGAAGCCCAAAAGATTAAAGCGATTAAGCACTGGTCCAGGCCAACCTCTCCAACTGACATAAGAAGTTTCTTGGGGTTGACAGGCTATTACTGCAGATTGTTGACTAATTTTCTTCCCTATCCATACCACTGAACAAATTGACTCAGAAGAAGGTCAAATTTCAGTGGTTTAGTGAATGTGAGAAGAGTTTCTAAGAGTTGAAGACTAGACTGTCTACTGCACTAGTTTTAACTTTTCCTAATGGGATAGAGGACTTTGTGATATATTTTGAAGCGTCCAGAGTTGGATTGAATTGTGTGCTGATGCAGAGAGGAAAAGTGATAGCCTATGTTTCCAGACAACTTAAGGTTTATGAGAGGAACTATCTGACTCATAATCTTAAGTTGACAGCGGTAGTGTTTGCACTTAAAATCTGGCACCACTACTTGTATATAGTGCATGTGGATGTGTGCACTAACAAAAAGAGCTTGCAGTATGTTTTCAGTCAGAAAGAGCTCCTCTTGCGACTGAGGAGATGGTTGGATTTGCTCAAAGATTATGACATAAGCACTCTCTACCACCTAGGTAAATCTAATATTGTTGTTGACGCTCTTAACAGGTTGTCAATATGTAGCACGACCTATGTTGAGGACGAAAAGAAGAAGCTAGCTATGGAAGTGCATCAATTGGCTCGATTAGGAGTTCAGCTTGAAGTGAATGATAAGGGAGGAGTTAATGTTTAGATCGATTCTACTTCATCTTTAGTGGTAGAAGTGAAAGAAAAGCAAGATTGAGATCCTGTCATACTTCAATCAAAAGAGGTTGTCCACTAACAGGAAGTGGTGGTCTTCTCTAAAGCTAGAGATAGAGTGTTGAGATACCAAAGTAGATTGTATATTCCAGATGTTGATGGTGTTCGACATAGAATTATGGATGAAGCCAATAGCTCTATATTTCCATTCATCCTGGCTCTACCTAGATGTACCATGACTTGAGGGAAGTCTATTGGTGAAGTGGAATTAAGAGGGATATTGCTGAGTTTGTTTCTAAGTTCCTGAATTGTCAACAAGTTAAAGTTAAGCATCAAAGGCCATGTGGATTGGCATAGAGCTTTGAGATTAATTAATGGAATTGGGAGATGATCAACATGGACTTCATTATCGGTCTACTAAGGTCTCGAAAGAAGCATGATTTGATATGGGTGATTGTGGATAGGATAACAAAATCATCTCACTTCTTAGCAGTCAAGACAACTAACACTACAGAGGAGTATGCCAAGTTGTACATCTGAGAGATCGTAACGTTGCATGGAGTTCCCTTGTCCATCATCTCAGACATCGAAAGTTAATTCACCTCCTAATTTTGGAGATTTTTCAGAAAGGGATCAGGTACTAAAGTAATTCTGAGTACAACCTTTCATCCTCAGATGGATAGCCAAGAAAAGTGTACATTTCAGACATTAGAGGATATGGTGAGAGCCTATGTCCTTGACTTTAAAGAAAATTAGGATGACTATTTACAATTGATTGAATTTGCATATAACAATAGTTATCATATGAGAATTCAAACGGCTCCCTATGAAGCATTGTATAGGAGAAGATGTAAATCACCAATTGGGTGGTTTGAGATTGGAGAAGCTGAGTTGATTAGACTTGATCTTGTCCATTAGTCAATGGAGAACTAAAGGTCATTAAAGAAAGGTTGAAGACTGCAAAAGTTGACAGAAATCTTACACAGATGTGAGGAGAAGAGACTTAGAGTTTGAGGTGAATGACTATGTGTATTTGAAAGTGTTAGCTATGAAGAGTGGCATGAGATTTTGTAAGAAGGGGAAATTGAGTCCCTCGCTATATTGGTCCCTATCAGATTATGAAGAGAATTGGGAAGTTTGCTTATGAGTTAGAGTTGCCTTCCAAGTTAGACGTAATTCATCCAGTGTTTCACGTTGTGATGTTGAAGAAATGCTTGGGAGATCCTGTCTTGATGATCCCTGTTGAGAGTATTTGAGTAAAGGATAGTTCTTCCTATGAGGAGATTCTGATCCAAATCCTTGATCCTCAGATTCGCAAGTTGAGAACTAAAGAGATTACCTCAGTTAACTAGGGATATAGTCTAGAGCCTTGAAATCCTTGATCCTCAGATTCGCAAGTTGAGAACTAAAGAGATTACCTCAGTTAAAGTCTTGTGGAGAAATTAATTCATTGAGGAAGCCACATGGGAAGCTAAGGAAGAGATGAGAGCTAAATATCCGCATCTATTCTTGCCCGATGATGAGAATGTTGAAGGTAATGTCTTTACCCTTGGCTTAAATTGATTTGTCTATTCCTAAGTTTATGTATCTATTTTCTAAGTTTGAGTAGATATTGTTGAGGTTAAGGAGGAGTCGAGAGTTTGATTGATTGAGTGAGCATTAAGATGAGTTTTGAGTGTATTCGTGCATTAATGTCCACCTAGACTGATCATTCGAGGATGAATGATTCCAAGGGGGAGATAATGAAACACTCAGTAAAATTATCAAAATATCCTTAGAGGAGAGATGCATGTATAATGTGTCTTCCCATGCTCTAATGGTAAATCTGAGGCTGGATGTGCGATCATCATGAGAAATTTAGCGGGAAATAGGTCTCGGTTGATTTTTAGAGCAACCGGATCAAAAGATAATTTTTTGATGCAAAAACAATTTCAAGAATAAGTGCGCGACATGTGTACGACGTGACCTGATGCGGACTAACACTTAGTTTTGGTCCTAGTATTTTCTACGAGATTAGAAAACTCAATTGGAGAATTTTTGGTGAAAATTTTTTAGAATTACACAGGCCCGTGTCGCAGACCTTATATACTTGAGGTGAACTATTTTTTCCCTTTTTCGTGAGGGGCACTCCACACCTTTCCAAACCCCTCCTAAACTTTAAAACACGATCTAAATGGGTCATTTTGACCATAAAATGAATTTTAATCCCCATTTCTAAGTTTTTCTAAGTTCTTGAAAAAGACTAGAGCTAAAGAGAAGAGAAGAGAAGAGAAGCGTAAATTCGAGGAGTTTAAGGAGAGTTCTTCGAGGATTGATTGTCAAAAGCATCACACCAGGTATGTAAAGCTAAACTAAAGCTTGAAATTGTTCTTTCATATGCTCCATTGATTGTGATAGTAGGAGTTGAGAGTCCCATGAGTCTACATACATGATTCTTGAATATTTTCTTGAAAATTATACACACATTACATGTATTTTCATATGTTGATGATCATCATAAACTTGATTTCCTAAATTATGTACTTCGAAAATTATATCTACTACATGTATTTTCATATGTTGATGATCATCACAAATTTGTTTTTTGAATTGAATACTTTTCATGAGATATTATATAACCCTATATGTTATTTTGTGAAAGCATGCATGAATGAACCTAGGGATGTAGTCTAGAGCCTTGAATAAAGTATGTTGATTGAAATCTTGATGTGAGTATGACATTGAGTTAATTAAGGTTAATGACCCTATGAGTATTCATAATTGAGTTCTAGAGTCTTGTCTAAATGTCTTCCTCTTAATAATTCATCCGTGTCCTTGAGTTGTTAAATAAGTATTGAGTTGATGAGTTGATTGAGATGTTAGGCTTAAAGGCCCCATTGAGTTGAGTTAATAAGATGATGAGAGTCTCTATGAGACTAATTGAGATGATGAGTACCTCCACAAGGCTAATTGAGATGATTGATTGAGTTAAGGAGTCTTATGAGCATTGAGTCTTGGGAGGAGTATCGAGCACCGAAATGAGTAAGACCAAGTCCCACTCACACTCATTAACTCTCATCGCTAAGCATAGGTTATAATAGAACCATTACATTGACGTTCTCTCTTGAGTTAAAGTCAGTGAATGTAATAGAGGACTTGTTAAGGCTAGATTCCTTGTGGATTCCATTCGTTCTCTACCTGGCTAGTACGAAATCATTGTGGAAAAATAAGCAGGACTGCTATATAATCACTTGCTCATGTGTTGATGATCATCATAAACTTGATTTCCTAAATTATGTACTTCTCATGAGTTATTGTATAACTCTATATGCTATTTTGTGAAATCATGCATGGCTGAATCTAGGGATATAGTCTAGAGCCTTGACTAGAATATGTTGATTGAAATCTTGATATGAGTATGAGGTAGAGTTAATTGAGGTTAATGATCTTATGAATATTCATAATTGATTTCTAAAGTCTTGTCTAAATGACTTCCTCTTAATGATTCATCTGTGTGCTTGAGTTATTAAATAAGTATTAAGTTGATGAGTTAATTGAGATATTAGGCCTAAAGGCCCCGTTGAGTTGAGTTAATGAGATGATAAGAGTCTCTATGAGACTGATTGAGATGATGAGTATCTCGATGAGACTAATTGAAATGATTGGTTGAGTTGAGGAGTCTTATGAGCATTGACTCTTTGGAGGAGTATCGAGCACCAAAATGAGTAAATAGTAAGTCCTACTCGCACTCATTGACTACCTTGCTAAGCGTAGGTGAGAATAGAACCATTACATTGATGTTCTCTCTTGAGTTAAATTCCTTGAAAGTAATAGAGGACTTGTTAAGGCTAGATCCCTAGTAGATCCGATTCATTCTCTACTTGGTAAGTATGGAACGACTGTGGTAACATCAAGGGGATTGTCGTACAATTACTGGCTCATAAGTGATTGTTGTCGGATAAGAGAAACTTCCAGATAGGATCCCACACTGAGTACTCTGAGTCGAGTTGAGTTGAGTTCCATTGAGTTGAGCTGAGTTGGTTGGTGAGGTTTGATTGGTTGATGGGTCATTTTTCTACTCTTTATTCTTGCTTTAGATAGACATTTGGCATTCTGATTGAGTATTTATTTCTATATTAGTCTATCTGCATCTGTTTCATTCAGTCGTTTTACATACTCGTACATTCCACATACTAACTTCCCCTTTAGACTGCACCATTTTATGATGCAGAGGCAAGTACTAGAGATCGTCAACATGCGCATCATTGAGGATCTGAGCATTCAACTTAGTAGGTGATGTAACGCCTGGTGAAATTATCAAAATACCCTTAGAGGGGAGACATACGCATAACGCATCTTCCCAAGCTCCAATGGAAAATCCGAGAAAAAATTTGTGATCAGCACACAAAATTGAGTGAGAAAATAGTCTCGGTCGAATTTTAGAGCGACCGAATCGAAAGATAATTTTTTGATGCAAACACCGAGATAGTGTCATGCCTGTCAGGCCCGCGACGCGCCCTGAACACAGACTTACACTTTATGTTTTTAAATTTTTTTCAAGGGGATTTGGAAAAAACTTGTTAGAGGATTTTTTGAAGAAAATACACTGGTCCATGCCTGAAGCGTGTTGCGGACCTATGTAAATTTTGAGGCAAAGTTTCTTTTTATTTTTGTGAAGGGTGTTTTGGACCTTTTCCAACCCCTCCCAAGTTTAATAAATGCATATAAGAGCCATTATTATTGAAAATAGGGTTGTAAAACCCATTTTTCTTAACTTCTAGAGGGAAAAAATCTTGAGAGAAGGAGAGGGTAAGCTTAGGATCTTGAAGATTGAGGTCTATCCTGTGTTGAAATTGGCATTGTACTTCACCCTAGGAATGTAAGAATAACTTATAAACATGGAATTATTCTTCCATGTGCCCCTTAATTGAATCAAATTGATAGACAAATGTACTGAGTGTTCAAGTATGTATTTCTTGAGTATTTTCATATAAAGTATACCTATTCTTTGTAATTTTCATGTGGATGATCTTCACAAACTTAATTTACTGCATACATGTTTTATCATGAAGTATTTTATACAACTCTACATGTTATTTTGTTAAGGACTATAAGAATAAACTTAGGAGATGAGTCTAGAGCCTTGATTGTATGAATGTACTCGTCATTTGTGGTTGTGGTCCTGACTTGAGAGTGTTGATAATGGTATTGATGGTATTGATGTCCTTAAAGTCTTAAAGAGTTTGAAACTTAATTCTAAAAGAATGATCTGAGTCCAAGAGCTGATGATTGAAGTAATGAGTTGAGTAGAAAATGTCCTATGAGACTAGATGATGAGTAATCTTGATCTTTGACATCTTATGAGCATGTGAGTCCTAGGAGGAGTATTGAGCACCGAAATGAGTAAGAGTAAGTACCACTCACACTCATTAATTATGTGGCCAATGTAGAAGAGGATTGAACTGTAAAATTAGATGTTTCCTTAGTCCTAAAAAAGGACTTGATGTTCTGTATTTTTGGATCCACAGATGTGACGTCCTTTACCCCGGCAAGATACTAGACAGATGTGGCAATGACATCGCTTCATTGTATCAGTATCGGCTCATAGGTGATGGTTATAGGTTAGAAAAACTCCCAGATAGGTTCCACACTGATAGTACTCTGATGTTAAGTTGATGGAATGAGTCTTGATTGATGTTGATGAGTTATAATCTACTCATTACTCTTACTTGAGATGAGTATCTTATGAGTTGAGATTATTCCAGGTTATTTCGGCCTATATTATTTCATTCAGCTATTTTACATATCTTACATTCCACATACTGACACCACTTGGTGTGCTGCATCATTTCATGATGCAGATTTAGAAGATAGAGGACTTCAGGAGACGTATCATTCTGGTTTAACACTCCTAGTTTCAGATATTGGTGAGTCCTCCCCTGCATTCAAAGGATATCATTTATTTTCTTTCATATGATTTGTGTTTATTCCTTTTTTGAGTTTGTGGTAGTCATGGCCTGTCATGGTTCCTTTCTAGATAGTGGAAGTAGAGGCTTCATATACATAGAGATGATGGCTTGATGTTGGGGTCTTTCCCTCTCTAAATGGAGTTTCTTAAATCTATTTTATGTCATGGATGTTGAGACTAGTCTTTTGGCCTATGACCTTTATTCTTGATATAGATGTGACTGAGTTAAGTTGTCCACTGTCCTATTTACTTTATTTCTAATGTCTTCCATTGTATAATTGATTGAATGACTGCCTTGAGATCGAGTGGTTCTCTTGGGGACTAGTAATAGTCTCTGAGTGCTGGCCACGTCTAGGGTGCCCTCCCGGGGCATGAAAAACTTGGTATTAGAGCATAGAGTTCAAGAGTCTTAGGGAGTCTATGAAGCTTTGTGTAGTAGAGTCTTGCTTATGGGTGTGTTGTGCACCACACTTCATAAGCAAGAGGCTATAGGACATTAGGAATGGTTACACTTCTTCTATATTCTAAGTTCGTGCAATAGAGTTTAAGTCTATGAAACTCTTTTTTAATTAATGCATTACACATTTGCAGATCATGACTCCTAAAAGTACTACTGCCCAAAGAGATGCCTCAGCTCTAGCCCCTGAGAATCCCCCACGAGAGGTTCCTACTCAGGCAGGGAAAAAGAGATGGGGTAGGCCTACTAGAACTTCTGAGGTTCCACAGAAACCTCCTGCACAACCAGCCTCCACCTTAGAGGCAGACTTCAGGGGAGCCATTACTATGTTTACTCTGTTAATAACCTCCCAGAATAATAGCTAAGGTCCCCAAGCTCCTAGCTCTAGCTTTCAAGATCCCACTGCTACAACTAGGCTTAGGGACTTCTTGAAAATGAATCCACCAGTCTACACAGGGTCGACAGTTGAGTAGAACCCATAGAACTTTATCGATAAGATGTGCAAGGTCTTAAGGGCTATGTATGCGACTGAGGTTGAGAGAGCTGAACTTGCCTTCTATCAGCTTAAAGATGTTGCAAATGTCTGGTATAACCAGTGGGAGGACAGTCGAGTTGAGGATGCTGAGTTGCTGAGTGGGATAAGTTTGAGACTGTTTTCCTCAATCACTTCTTTCTCCATGAGTTGAGGGAGGCAAAGGTTGATGAAATCGTGAACTTAAAGCAAGAGGGGATGATCGTTAGGGAGTACAACCTCATGTTTATTAAGTTGTCCAAGTATGCTCCAGTGATGATCCACCACATGATGGCTAGGATGAGGAAGTTTGTGTTTGGGTTGGGCAAACATGGAAAGAAAGAGTGCAAAGCAGTATTATTGATCCCAGGTATGGATATCTCAAGATAATGGTTTATACCTAGTAAGCCAGGAGGATAAGAGGAAAGACAGAGAAGAGCATCTGAGTAAGAAAGCCAAATTCGTAGGGCATGAGCCTAGCCAATAAAAGCAGAATAAGGATGATAAATCCTACTTTCAGAAGAGGTCTTCTAGTTATGCACCCTCTAAAGTAAGCAGACTCATCCAACAAAATAGGTGTGATAAGAGGTCTTATGGTTACCAGAATTTCAGGGCTCAGGGTTCTCAATCCCAGGTTAGTGCGGCCAAGGTTCGAGGGGAAAGCCACCCTATGGAAAGTGTGGAAAACTGCACCTAGGTGAGTGATGCGAGGGCACAAATGCTTGTTATAAGTTTTGTTAGATTGGTCACTTCCAGAATAAGTGTCCTATGAGAAGAAGGGGTGATGGAAGTAATAAAGCACAGTCCTCCACAGCACCCCTAACTGGCAATCATCATAGGGGTACTACTAGGGGTGCAGGAGGCAGGACAAAACCATCTATATGCAATAGGTAATCATCAGGATTAGGAGGTGGCACCAGATATTGTTACGGGTATTCTTTGAGTGTTTACTTTTGATTATTATACATTGCTTGACATGGGTGCCACTCTATCTTGTGTGACTCCCTCTATGGCTAGTAGGTTCAGAATTCTTCCAGAGTGTTTACTTGAATCCTTTTCTGTTTCCATCTAACTGGTGAGTCTATCCTAGTTGAGAGGGTCTATAGAGATTGTGTAGTATCCATCTATCATAGGGATAGCTTTCTGACTTGGTAGAGTTGGTGTCAGACCCCGGGAGGGTACCCTTGGTGTGGCCAATACTTAGAGACTATTGCTAGCCCCTGAACAAACTACTTGGACTCATCATCACATCAACTCGACGACAAAAGAAAGAACTCGAAATGTAAAGACATCATATGCAAGTAGGAAATAAAATGCATATCTCTGTTGTTTCATGGTTTATAAATGAAAATAAGTTTTGATACATCACTACTCAATACTCTTTACTCAAGGTCTATCAAGCCTCTCATCAACCTAGATGGTGCCATGACAGGCCATAGGCACCCAAAATCAAGAAAAGAATGTAGTCGACAAAAGTATGAACATAAATGGGCTTCTCCGGAATGCAAGGATAGCTCACCACTCGGAGATGTACTGATCTAGACTTCAACGGTGCGTGTGCTGAAGCCCTTTGTCACTTGTATCTACATCATAAAATGATGCAAACCTAAATGGATGTCAGTACATGGAATATACTATTACGTGAAGTAGATCAAGAAACAAAAGCTTGACTCACTCACATCGACTCAACAACTTATGCTCAAAATAGTTTATGCAAGTTAGAGTAAATCATGTTTTAAAAGTAAGGTCAATAGGAATTGACTCATTTAAAACCTCATGCTCAATCAATGTTGCTTGGGAGTTTGTTTTAACTGAAATCCTCATTGTGATGCACAATGAATCAGCATCGTTGTCACGCCCGCCCTTAACTTGCCACGAAAAAAGGCGATCAAGTCTCTCTTGGATCCAGATTAAGTGTCTACTTGCGAGACAAGAGTTGCCAGGTTAGCTGTAACGAATATCCTAGCTAGCAATGTAGTTCTGTGGATTAAAGTAGAAGTGTACTCGATTCCCACTCGATGCTCGATACTCCTCTCCAGACTAAATCATGCTCAACTCATCATCAACTCAATGCTCAGTACTCAGTCAATCAACTCAAAGCTCAATGGTCAATCAATCAACTCAATTCTTAATTCAGCTTCTAATCATCTCAATCAATCAATGCAAGAAACCAAACTTGTCTGAAACTCAATACGGTCATTTAAACTTACTCAATTTACTCATTATGTAATGCAAACAAGATATTCATGTGTAGCAATATATGTGACTCAATGCAACATATTCTTTATACTTAATCATGCTCAAATTACTCAACTCTAAATGCTCAATTTACATCAACTCAAATATTCAATGCTATGACTAGAATTCCATAAAATCATATGATTTATGGTTCGTGCTATTATATATAAAGTACATATGTAAATCTCATATTGCTACTCATGCAACATAGCAATTATCTCATGAAATAAAATAGGACCTCATGAATGAATATAAGGATTTAGTATTAGGGTAGTAGACTTTCTCAAATCTCAACTCTTTTCCAAATCTTGACTCAAAATTAAGGAGGGTCATGTGAAGAAAGGAATTTCACATTTTCTTAAGCCTTACGTACCTGGGAATCGAAGGAACAATAGAACCCCAATCAATCCTCACTCTTGAGTTGAAACCCTAACTTCTTCCTTCTTCTCCAAAGCTCTCAAGAACCCCCAAGTGTAGGGAATGAAGAATGAATACCCTTAGGATGGTTTTAACAAAAGGAATTGGAATGGATAAAATTACCCCTCATTAAAACTGTCGACTGGGTCTACGAGACCTTATCTATGACTCGTAAAGCAATCTATAAGTCATAGATCACTCTGCTAGACTGGAAGTCCCAAAAATTTGAGTTGTTGGAATTTACCACGAAACTGCTCTCTATGAGCTGTAATGTGCTCTACGAGTCATAAACCCATATCGTATCCTAAAGGTCCTTGACTTACTGGAATTTGGTACGAAACCTCAGTTTACGAGTCATAAAATCCTTCTCATAAAAAATGAAACTACAGTATAAAACACTAGATTTTCATACAAAACCCTAGTCTACGAGTCGTAAACTTCCCTACGACTCATAAACCCCTCTCATAAATTGCTTCTGAAGTTTTTTTCCTCAGGCATTTTCTCAGCAACTCTCTGCACATACTTATCAAAATTAGGTAGATAGAAATTAGAGGGCGTTACAGTTGGAGATGGTGGATTTTGATGTAATCCTTTGGATGGACTAGCTTTATGCCTGTTATGTTTTCGTTGATTGTAAAACCTAAATTCTTAAGTTCCAATTTCCTCAGAAACTAGTCATA
>DF360475.1:27424-41885 GCA_000787875.1 Solanum virginianum | reverse complement strand
TATCTTAGAGATAGAAAGCTAATCTATAAAGGTTGTATTTACCATCTCATGCGAGTGAAGTCAGATAATGTTGAGCCTCCTACTTTAGAGTCAGTCCTGATCATGAGTGAGTTTCTTGAAGTGCTTCTTGAGGATTTTCCTGGAGTCCCTCTTGATAGGGAGATTGACTTTGGGATTGATGTTCTCCGTGATACCCAACCTATCTCAATTCCACCTTATAAGATAGTCTCTGCTGAACTGAAAGAGTAGAAAGAGCAATTGAATGATTTGTTAGAGAAGGGCTTTATAAGGCCAAGTCTTTCTCCTAAGGGTGCTCCTGTGTTATTCGTGCAAAAGAAAGATGGGTCTCTCATAATGTGTATAGACTATAGGCAACTGAACAAGGTCATAATAAAGAATAAGTATCCTCTCCCCAGGATAGATCATCTGTTTGACCAACTTCAGGGTGCCACTTGCTTCTCCAAGATAGACCTCAGATCTGGTTACCATCAGTTAAAGATGAGGGAATGTGAAGTTCCAAAGATGGCCTTAGGATAAGGTATGTCCATTTTGAGTTCTTAGTTATGTCCTTTGGGTAGACCAATGTACCCAAAGCCTTCATGGACTTGATGAACAGAGTATTCAAATATTACTCTGACATGTTCATAATTGTATTTATTGATGATATCCTGGTATACTCTAAGGGAGAAGAGGAGCATGCCAATAATCTTAGAGTGGTTTTGCAAACTCTCAAAGACCACGAATTATATGCACAGTTTTCAAAATGTGAGTTTGGCTAAAGTCAGTTGATTTCTTAGGTCATGTTATCTCAGGTGATGGTATTCAAGTTGATGCCCAGATTATTGAAGCAGTTAATAACTAGCCTAGACCGACCTCTCTAACAGACATAAGAAGTTTCTTGGGGTCGGCAGGCTACTACGTAGATTTGTTGATGGGTTTTCTTTCTTATTCGTACCATTGACCAAGCTGACTCAGAAAAAGGTTGAGCATCAAAGACCATGTGGAATAGCTTAGAGTTTTGAAATTCCTGAATAGAAGTGGAAGATGGTCAACATGGATTTCATTATCGATCTATCAAGGTCTCGGAAGCAACATGATTTGATATGGGTGATCATTGATAAAATGACCAAATCAGCCTATTTTTTGGCGATCAAGACAACTAACACTACAGAAGAGTATGCCAAATTATTCATTTATGAGATTGTGAGGTTGCATGAAATTCCATTTTCTATCACCTTGGACAGAGGAGCTCAATTCACCCCCTAATTTTGGAGATCTTTTCGGAAAGGATTGGGTACCAAGGTAAATCTGAGCACAACCTTCTACCCTCAGATAGATGGTCAAGCAGAGCACACCATTTAGACTTTGGAGAATATGTTAAGGGCTTGAATTCTTGATTTAAAGGGAATTCGGATGACCACTTACCATTGATCAAATTTCCATATAATAATAGTAATCACACAAGTATTCAAATGGCCCCTTATAAAGCTAGCTTTGTATGGGAGAATATGTAGATCACCAATTGGCTGGTTTGAGGTTGGAGAAGCTGAGTTGATTGGACATGACCTTATCCACTAGTCCATGGAGAAGGTGAAGGTTATTAGAGAAAGATTGAAGACTGCACAAAGTCATCAGAAGTCTTACATCGATTTGAGGAGAAGGGACTTAGAATTTGAGGTAAATGATTGGGTGTACTTGAAAGTGTCACCTATAAAGGATGTCATGAGGTTTGGCAAGAAGGGAAAGTTTAGTCCTTATGATATCGGGCCCTATCAAATTGTGAGAAGGATTAGGTAGGTTGCTGATGAGCTAGAATTATCTTTTGAGTTAGACGGGGTTCATCCGGTATTCCACGAGTGCTGACTTGGAAGATCCTACTTTGGTAATACCTGTTGAGAATGTTGTAGTAAATGATAGCTAATCTAATGAGGAGATTCAGGTCCAAATCCTTGATCGTAAGTTCATAAGTTGAGGAACAAAGAGATAGCCTCCGTCAAAGTCCTTTGGAGGAACTAATTTGTTAAGGAAGCTATGTGGAAAACTAAGGAAGCCATGAGAACCAAATACCTGCATCTATTTATGCCAAATGATAAGGATGTCGAAGGTAATATTTCTATCCTTAACTTAATTGATGTTTCCATTCTTAAGTTGATGTGTCTATTCTTGAGTCTATGTAGAGTTTATAGAGGTTGATGAGTAGTTAAGAGTTTAAGTTATCGAGTGAGTATCAAGATGAGTCTTGAGTCTAGTCGTGCATTATTTCCACCTTTACTCATCATTCGAGGACGAATGGGCCCAAGGGGAGATAATGTAATGCCCGGTGAAATTATCGAAATACCCCTAGAGAGAAGACATGTGTATAACATATATTCCCAAGCTCCACTGGAAAATTCGAGACCAGATTTGTGATTAGCACAAAATATTGAGTGGAAAAATGGTCTCGATCGAATTATAGAGTAGTCGGATCAAAAAATAATTTTTTGATGCAAACACCTAGACAGTGTCTGTGCGCATCAGGGTTGTGGCGTGCCCTGAACGCGGACTTACACTTTTTATTTTTTAAAATTTTTTCGATGGGATTTGGAAAAAACTTGTTCGGAGGATTTTTGGAAAACAATACACTGGTCTGTGCCCAAGGCACGTCGCGGACCTGTGTAAATTTCGAGGAGAATTTTCTTTTATTTTTGTGAAGGGTATTTTGGACCTTTTCCAACCCCTCCCAAGTTTAATAAATGAATTGAAGGGTCATTTTTGCTGAAAATAGGGTTCCAAAACCCATTTTGTTCCAAAACCCATTTTTCTTAACTTCTAGAAGGAAAAATCTTGAAAGAAGGAGAGGGGAACCTTAGGATCTTCTTAGTTATGTCCTTTGGGTAGACCAATGTACCCAAAGCCTTCATGGACTTGATGAACAGAGTATTCAAATATTACTCTGACAGGGGAACCTTAGGATCTTGAAGACTGATGTAATCCCGTGTAGAAATTGGCATTGTACTTCACTTCAGGTATGTAAGGCTAACTTAAAAACCTGGAATTGTTCTTCCATGTGCCCCTTAATTAAATCAAATTGATAGACGAATGTATTGAGTGTCCAAGTATGGATTTCTTGAGTATTTTCATATAAAGTATACCTATGCCTAGTAATTTTCATATTGATGGTCATCACAAACTTAATTTACTGCATACATGTTTTATCATGAAGTATTTTATGCAACTCTACATGTTATTTTGTTAAAGATTGTAAGAATGAACTTAGGAGATGAGTCTAGAGCCCTGATTGTATGAATGTACTCATCATTTATGGTTGTGGTCCTAACTTGAGAGTGTTGATGATGGTGTTGATGGAATTGATATCCTTAAAGTCTAAAGAGTTTGAAACTTAATTCTAAAAGAATGATCCAAGTCAAAGAGTTGATTATTGAAGTAATAAGTTGAGTTAAAAATGTCCCATGAGACTAGATGCAGAGTAATCTTGATCTTTGATATCTTATGAGCATGTGAGTCCTGGGTGGAGTATTGAGCACCAATATGAGTAAGAATAAGTCTCACTCGCACTCATTAAATATATGGCCAACGTAGGAGAGGATTGAACTATAAAATTGGATGCTTCTTTAGCCCCAAAAAGAGGACTTGATGTTCTTTATTTGTAGATCCAATGTGATGTCCTTTAACCCAAAAAGGTACTGGATGGATGTGACAATGACATTGCTTTGTTGTATCATCATCGGCTCATAGGTGGTGGTTGTTGGTTAGAGAAACTCCCAGATAGGTTCCACACTGATAGTATTTTGATGTTGAGTTGATGGAATGAGTCTTGATTGATGTTGATGAGTTATTGTCCACTCCTTATCCTTACCAGATATGAGCATCTTATGAATTGAGATCATTCCATGTTATTTCTGCTTATATTATTTCATTAAGCTATTTTACATACCGTATATTTCATGTACTTACGCTACTCGGCGCTACATTGTTTCATGATACAGATTCAGAAGATAGAGGACTTCAGTAGACGCATCGTTGAGGTTCAGCACTCCTAGTTCCAGATATTGGTGAGTCCTACCCACATTCGGAGGATACCATTTATTTTCGTTCATATGATTTGAGTTTATTCTTTTTTTGAGTTTGTGGTAGCCAAGGCCTATCATGGTACCTTCCTAGATAGTAGAAGTAGAGGCTTCATACACAAAGATTATGGTTTGATGTTGGGGTCTTTCCCTCTCTAAATGGAGTTTCTTAAATCTATTTTATGTCAAGGATGTTAAGACTAGTCTTTTGGCCTATGACCTTTATTCGTGATGTAGATGTGACTGAGTTGAGTTGCCCACTATCTTATTTACTTTATTTCTGATGTCTCCCATTGTATAATTTATTGATAGTCTCTGAGTGCCAGTCACGTTTAGGGTACCCTCCCGGGGTGTGATAGGTGAGCCTCCTTTACTCCGGAGGATCATTACTTTATTTTCATCTAGCTTATTAGAGTTAGACTTGAGTTAGCTTTACTTTTGATTTGAGGTAGCAATGGGCCTATGATTGGCACCATTTTATAGTGATAAAGGCTTCATAGGCTAGAGTTGAGTTATTGATGTTGAGATTCTGTTGAGCTTGCTTCTTTCAGACTAGCCTGTTTTATTTATATTATTTTTGAGACTTAGAGTGCCCATTTATCTTCTTTAGTCTTCCGCTGATTGATAGAGTTTATTGAACGAATGAATATGATGAGGACAAGTGGTTCCCTAACAATAATTCTGAGTGCTGGCCACGTCTAGAGTACCCTCTCGGGGCATGACAGTTAATGTCATTTTTATTATATAACTGGTCATTCATGCATGTATTTAGCTTATTGCTTTGTAGGTAAAAATAATAATATCATATTATTTAACTTGAACAAAGCTCATTCAAATTAATAAAATATAAATGATATTATGCAATAAATATAAAATTATACTGTTATATTTGTATCTTTTTTCATTAAATATTTATAGGAGTATTATATAAATTAACTTTTTAACATTAATAAAAGAGCTATACTATAATTCAGAACTAATAACTTAAAAAGATTATTAAAATATCAAATTTATTAACTTTAAATCCTAGTTTTGACCAGTACGTTTTTCACTACAATGTAAGTAATTTATTATATTGAAAATGGTAGTTTTGCTAGATATATTTAAATTTATTATGTAAGACCATTATCAGTTAAAGGAAAGACTGCATAATTATTTTTTTTCTTTTTCATTATAATGCAAGTTTGACTTTGGTAAGTTAATTTAGTAGAAGAAAAATAAGGTAAAAACAAGTTCAGTTAAAAAGTTGACAAATACATGTATTAAATGTTGAAATAAAGATAAACTTATCGCGTGAACGTTACGCGTAATTGAAAAATAATACACATGTGAGGAAAGAAAGAAAAGTGGGCTAATTGAGGTTGTGAAAAAGATTGAAAATTTGACTTAACAATTTTTCATCCAATAAGCAAATTTTTTTTTCATCCAATAAGCAATTCTATTTTGGCAAAACCAGAAACTTAAGCACAAGTCTTGTCCCTTGCAACAGAGCCAACAAACAATTTTTCTTCATATCCTTGGCTGGGGTTCTTTCTAATTTAATTTTTAATTATGTGAACGATAAATAAGCCATCAACGTATTTTCTTGATTGTATATTCTTTTTTTTCTCCAGTTTGGTTTTAAAATAATTTATGAACATAGTTTGGTTTAAAAATAAATTGTGGCGGGATTAATAATATTTGAAAATTATATTATAGTAGTTGATAGTATAAAAAATTAATGTATTATTTCTTATTGTAACACCCCGTAAAATATTTGAAACACCCCTAAAATGTAATCATGCGCATAACGGGTCTTTCAAAGCTTTGATGGAAAATCTGAGACCGGATATGCAATCAGCGCGGCAAATTGAGTGGGGGAATGGTCTCGACCCGATTTAAAAGCAATCGGGTCAAAAAATAATTTTCGCTAATTAATGCGAAAATAGTGTCTGTCCGTGCCCCTGGCACGACACGGAGGGGACGCGGAGACACACTTAAGTTTTTTTTTAAATTGATGAGAATTGAATTTTGGAAAAAATTGCAAATTATACTGGTCTGTGCCTCTAGCGCGTTGCGGACCAGTGTACAATTTTTGCAAATTTTTCTTTTAATTCAAGAATGGCCTTTTGATCATTCTTCATCCTATCCTAAGTCCTAAAACATGTTTTAATAGTCGTTTTATACTGATTAAGGGTTTCTAAAACCCATTTTCCTAAGTTTCTACGTGATAGTTCCTGAGAAAGAAAGCAAGAGAGCTTGGCGACTGAGAATTCGAGTTCAATTTCCTTGAAGATTCGTACAATCTTCAATCCCAGGTATATAAAGGCTACACAGAACATGGGATTGTTCTCTCGTGTGCCCCAATGGATGTAGTAAGTTTGATATTGATAGTTGATAGGTCTTGAGTTGTAATTCCTGAAGATTTTCTTGGAATTTATCTTTAATTTCTATGTAATATCTTAAATTGATGATCATCATATTTTGAATTAACTGTTTATATGTATTATTGTGTGATTATGTATTTACCCTACATGAATTCTCTGTTAAAGATATCAAGAATGAACTTTGGGGTAATGTCTAGAGCCTTGGTTGTCTGACTGTATTGATTGTTGTGGTCTGGGTCTTCAGATGAGTATGCTGATGGTTGAATTTGATGGAATTAGTGTTCTTAGAGTCTAAATGAGGTTGAACCTTAGTTTTGAAAGGAAGAAATCTATTCCTTGAGTTGATAGAATGTCAGATGAGATGAGGTCCCTGCTTGAGAGGGGGGTTGGTTGTATAACTAGCGTGATGTTGATGGACTTATGAGCATTTCGAGTCCTGGGAAAAGTGTTAGCACCAAAATGGGTAAGAGTGAGCCCACTCATACTCATTAACTATGTGGCCAGCATAGGAGAGGATTAGACCGTGAAAGCGGATATTTTCTTTGTCTTACAGAGGACTTGATAGACTTCTTTTGGATCCCTAACAGACTCATCCTTTATCGCGGTAAGGTATTGGGCGGATGCAGCAACAATATCTCTTTGTTGTGTCATCACTAGCTCATAGGTGGTGATTGTCTGTTATAGAAACTCCCAGATAGGTTTCATGTTTGTAGTACTCTGAGATTGATGTGATAGTATGATGTCTTGATGGATAGTGATGTGATAGAGTTATGTTCCTTACTCTGAGTTGAGGTTGAGGGATTAATGAACCGATGTCATTATATATTGTATAGCC
Organism: Solanum virginianum; assembly: GCA_000787875.1. Lineage (NCBI taxonomy): Eukaryota > Viridiplantae > Streptophyta > Magnoliopsida > Solanales > Solanaceae > Solanum > Solanum virginianum. Next base: position 34,617 of record DF360475.1, on the reverse strand, counting down.
TATGTTATTTACTTTAGCCCATTTTACATTCAGTACATTTCTCATACTAACACCCCTTTGGTGCTGTATCATTTTATGATGCAGATTCTGTAGGCAGAGAACTTCAATAGGCTAATCGTTGAGGTTCACGGATCCCCAGACAGAGATTTGGTGAGTCCTCCCTTGCTTTTGGAGGATATATTTATCTTTTTATCTATTTGGAGTTATTTCATTAGATTGTGGTAGCCATGACCTGTCATGATACCTTCTTAGAGGATAGCTATAGAGGCTTCATAGACATAGACAACTGATAGTTGATGCTAAAGTCGTTTCCTCTATTTCTTATTTATTAAGACTACTATGTTTTTCATATTTTTTATGATAGATAGAGTTGATAACCTATATCCCAATGATAGTTAGATATTTCTTTGTTATCTTCCGCTAATGAATTGATTGAACAAATGCGATGAGATTAGGCGGTTCTCTTGAGGGCTAGCAATAGTATCCAAGTGCCAGTTACGCCAAGGGTATACTCTCGGAATGTCACAAACTTGGTATCAAAGGACAGTATTCGAGTATCCTAGGGAGTCTATCAAGCCATGTCTAGTAGTATCTTGTTTATGGGTGTGTTATGCATTACACTTCATAAGCAGGAGCCTATAGGATATTAGAAAGTGTTACCCTTCTTCTACAATCTGAACTTGTGCGATAGAGTTTAACTTTATGGAAACCTTATTTTAACCTATGCATTATACGTTTACGGATAATGCTGCCAAAGAGAAAAACCGCTCAGTGAGATGTCGCAGCCCCAGCTGCTGAGAACACTCAACCTGAGGTCATGATCCAGCAAGAGGCAAGGAGACGGGGATGGTCTGCTAGGACTGTTGAGGTCCCACAGGTGCCCCTGCTCAGCCCTAGCTAGCTCTCACTACCGAGGCAAAGTTTAGGGGAGCCATCACTATGCTAACTCAGTTGGTGGCCTCCCAGGCTAACAATCGAGGTCCACAAGCTCCTAGTTCTAGCTCACAGGAGTCCTCAACTGCAGTCCGGCTCAGAGACTTCTTAAGGATAAACTCGCTAGTGTATACAGGGTCTAAGGTTGAGGAGGACCCATAGACCTTCATTGATGAAATGTATAAGGTCCTAAAAAGTGATGCATGCTGATGAGATTGTCTAGAAATCAACACTAGAATTAACTAATAGTGAAATCAAATCAAAACCTAGTCGTAGTCATTGGCAATGATGCCATAATATCTGATGATATTCATGCTCCAATAAGAAAGCGATTGTTGTCAGTAATTAACCTAACAAAGGTTAGGATCGAATCTACAGGGAATACAAGGCTTGATTACAAGATTTCACCACTAATTATTTCTAGCATTTATGACTACAATCTCTAAATGGGGAGTTTTTTTTTAATTCAAAAGCAAAATAAAATAAACACTAACTATAACACAAGAAAATACTCAATTTTGGGGACAACTTGGAAATTGTGTTCCCCATAGTTTATTGACTTGATTACCCTAGATAACATAGCTATAATTGGTGATTTGCATGCAGGATGGTAGCTTAGGTTCTTCCAGCCCTTTTGTGTAGGTGAGGGTCGAATTTCACCATGGCGCTTGGTCTGGCACCATGGCATGCTCATTAACCATTACCAATAGTCGTAGTCAACCTCCCCTTGGTCAAGTTTAGTTGATTAGACGAGAATACATCAATCAAATTTTGTCATCTACTTTCCTTTTCCTATTCATCACTACCTTGGTCGGGATCGTGATAGTAGGTGGGGTTCGGTGTTGGCCACCATCCAATAACAATAATCATGAAGGGAAATAGATAATGCATGCAAAACCCCCAAGTATGACTCGTAGTCGTAGTCGAGATCTTGTATCAGGTTCTTGGCATCTTAGACTAAACTGATATGACCCATAGGTACGAGTCGTTGCTTGAGCTATGACTTGTACGTTGGTGTCGTAGTCTTGGTCTTCAGGTTTTTTGGTCCATCATCTTGGCTCTCTGATTCTTGCTACAAGTCCACTTATACGAGTCATAGTGTAACTTATGACTCGAATGATGGCCTCATAGGGATGACCTCTACTTAGCAAATTTTTGAATTTTGGTCTCTGATTCTCGCTACGACACCTCCCTGCGACTCGTAACATGAGCTATGACTCGTCGATGGGCTTGTAAGGCCTATGCTTCAGTAAATTTTGCAACTTTTCTTCAAAATTATACCAACCTAACTTTTCTACAAGATTAATATAAAAACACATCAAAACACTAAAAAGTCGCGTTAAGAAATCACAAAATCGCTTTTTTCAGGCACCAAATGTGTTATATTTTGGCAGCACATCAAGGTCACTATAAAGAACAAGTATCCTCTACCAAGGATAGATAGCCTATTTATCAACTACAAGGGGATAGTCATTCTTCCAAGATTGATCTTTGGTCCGGATACCACCAAGTGAGGGTGAAGGAGTGTAATATTCCCAAAATGGCTTTTTGGACTAGGTATGGGCATATTCAATTTATGGTGATGTCATTTGGTCTAACTAATGCACTGGTGCTATATATGAATCTCATGAATAAGGTCTTTAAATCCTACCTTAATATGTTTGTGATAGTCTTCATAGATGACATATTTATTTATTCCCGAAGTGAAGAAGAGAATATGAATCATTTGAGGGTGTTGTTACAAATTTTGAGGCATGAGAAGTTGTTTGCTAAATTTGATAAATGTGAATTTTGGTTAAAAGAGGTTACATTCCTATGGCATATGGTGTCGGGTGATGGAAATAAAGTGGAGCCTAAGAAGACGGAGGTGATAAGGAATTGGCTTAGGCCCTTGACTCCGACGGATATTAAGAGCTTCTTAGGTTTAGCGGGATACTACTAGAGATTTGTGAGTGGCCTCTCTTCTATTACTTCCCCTATGATAAAATTGACACAAAAGAAGGCAAAATTTATTTGGACCGATGAATGTGAAAAAAGTTTTCAAACTTTGAAAGACATGCTTATCTCAGCTGCTCTTAGCTTTACGGGAAGGGTTAGAAGGGTTTGTAGTTTATTGTGATGCCTCAAGAACTGGTTTGGGGTGTGTATCTATGGAAAATGGTAAGGTTATAGCATATTCTTCTAGGCAACTAAAGGTGCATGAGCATAATTATCCCACCCATGATCTTTAATTAGTGGTCGTGGTATTTGCTTTTAAAATATTGCGTCATTCTTTGTATGGGGTTCATGTAGATGTATTTACCTATTTCAAGAGTCTCCAATATGTGTTCACATAAAGGGATCTTAATTTGAGACAAAGAAGGTTGTTAGATCTCCTTAAGGATTATGACATGAGTGTGCACTATCATCTCGGCAAAGCTAATGTTGTGGTCGATACTTTAAGTATGTAGCTCACATAGATGATGGCAATAAGGGGGTGGCTAGAGAAGTTCACTGGTTGGCTAGGTTGTGGGTTAGGTTGACTGAAGTTGAAAATTGTGGTGTGGTGGTTATTGATGGTTCCAAATCTTCTTTGATTGAAGAGGTCAAGTCCAAAGAAGACCTTGACCCTGCCTTGTTAGAATTGAAAGCTTTGGTGAAGGATGGTAAGGTGGAGGTTTTCTCTCAAGGGGGAGATGGTGTTCTTAGGTACCAAGGTAGGTTATGTGTGCCTGATGTTGATGGCTTGAGGGAGTTGATTTTGAAGGAGGCCTATAATTCATCCTGTTTTATTTACCCTGGTTCCACAAAAATGTATAGAGACTTGAGGGAGGTTTATTGTTGGGGTGTTATGAAGAGGGATATTGCCATGTTTGTAGTTGGTTGTCACAATTGCCAACAAGTGAAAGCCGAACATCAAAGGTCGGGTGGCCTAGTCCAAGATATAGAAATTCCTATTTGGAAGTGGGAAGAGATTAACATTGATTTTGTGATTGGGTTGCCAAAGACTAGGAAGCACTTTGATTCTATTTGGGTTGTTGTTGATAGGATGACAAAGTTGGGTCACTTTCTACTGGTTAAAACAACTTATGATGCCTAGGATTATGCCAAGCTATATATTCATTAGTTGGTTACGTTTCATGGGGTACCATTGTCTATTATTTCGTATGTTGGTGCTGAATTCATCTTCTCCTTTTTGGAGTTTGCTTCTAACAATGGTCTATCACTCTAGTAGTGGCATGGCTCTGGGTGTGGTCTAGTTTGGCAAGAAAGGGAAATTGAGCCCAAAGTTTGTGGGACCCTATTGAATCTTAAGGAGAATTGGTAAGGTTGCATATGAATTGGAGTTGCCTATGGATATGAGTATTGTTCATTTAGTCTTCCATGTGTCTATGTTGAGGAATTGTGTGGGTGACCCAAGTACTATAGTGCCCTTTGGGTGTTGTCAAGGATGACTGACCTATGAGGAGGTCCCAGTAGAGATATTGGATAGGCAAGTGAAAAGGTTGAGAAACAACAATGTAGTATCCGTCAAAGTCCTTTGGAGTAATCAACAAGTTGAAAGTGTCACTTGGGAAGCCGAAACAGACATAAAGAAATAATATCCATACCTCTTTCACTCCATTCAAGATGAAGGTAATAATTTAAGTCCTATCTATGATTTCAAATCTTAAGCTCCAGCCCTCATATCAATTTTGCATGCATATATGTTCATGGTGACAAGTTTTGATGACTTATGATGCATATGTGTGAAACTTTTTAAGAATGATGTTTAAATGCATTTGTTGCATTCATGTTAGGCTGGACGTCTCATGATTATTTCTCTTATGTATGTTTATATCAAATTCAGAGATGAATGTTCTTAAGGGGGACATATTGTAGCACCTATCATGTGCTTCGAAATGCCTCATAAGCGTGTTTCTCAAATATCTCAAAAATCTTGCATGATTTTGAAAATCTGACTTCATATTCTTGTTCAAGGGGTAAAATTGAGTGGGAAAGGGTAGCCCCTAAACTTTAGAAGACCCTTAGCAGAAAAAAATTTTGCAATGGGAACTAAAAAAGTGGGCATGCACGCCTAGGGTGCAACGCCCCTTGGGCGCGACATAGTACACTTGAAGTGTGCGTCTAGTCTGTGTCGCACCTAGGGCGCCGACCGGTGTAATTATTTTTCCAGGTTTTTTCTGCTTTATCCAAGGGCATTTTGGTCATAAGCTAATAACCATTTAAATGTGAAATCCTCCATCCTTGGCCATTTTTCAACTCTAGAACTCACAAAACCCTCTAAAAACCCCTCTAAAACATTATCAAATCCCCCATTCAAATTCAAGGATTTCGAAAGCAAGTTTTGGAATTCAAGAACCCAACACAAACCTTAACTCTTCCTCAACTCAATTTCAAGAAAGCTTAAGGTTTAAGGTATGTGGGTTTCATTCATTGGTTCTTTCCACCTATGAAGCCAAACCTCCCCTCTTTATTAAATTTCATGATTTTAGTGCTAATACTTTATAGGTAAATTTTATTATGCATTATCAATATGGTTGCAGTTTTGATTCTTCAAGTATTGATTACATATGCATGAATATCTATTGAAAGCTTATTCTATGAATTGATTTTTACCTATTGAAGCCATGCATGATGTGAACTATGAAAACCATGGGAGATTGAGAACTTTTAAGAGGGATTTAATGATACCCAAATTGGGGAGTTTTACTACAATGTTTGTGGGTTGACTTGCGTGACTTTAAAATTGATTAATTTTACTCCTTTTTGTCTTGCGCTCCTAAATTTCATGATTTGGGCATGTGTATGCATCCCACCATGTTTATTAAGTTGCATGACTAAGATTCTTATATTGATAAAAGACTATTACATGATTTGCAAGACAAGTATTTCTATGGTGATTTATGAGCTCCCAAACATGTATTAAACTCATGAAAAGATTACATGATCTACAAATAAGTAGTTGAGCTCTTATTCCATGTTTTGTTCTCATGTGAATTGTGAAGCTTACTAGAAGGGGTCATGAACCATGTTGTATGCCTCACCCTCTAGTACAAGGCAAATGTCTACATAAAGGGGTCATGAACCATGTTGTATGCCTCACCCTCTAGTACAAGGCAAATGTCTACATAAAGGGGTCATGAACCATGTTGTATGTCTCACCCTCATGTACGATTTAATACTATGTACTACCTAGTGCCTACATGAAGGGGTCATGAACTATGTTGTATACCTCACCCTCATGTATTATCCACTACCTACTAGAAGGGATCATGACCTATGCTTATAATTCTTGTTGTATTGCATCCCATATACTTAGTACATTCCAAGTACTAGCGTATACTCTAAGCCTACATGATATCACCATGTAGGGACCAGAGGTCCTATTGATCCTCCTCCACGTGGCTAATTAGATCGCTGAAGATAGCTTTTGGTGAGTCCTCATATCTGAGGATAATATCTATCTTCCTTTATGTTTATGTTATGACTTTATCTTATATTTTGGATACTTATGTATGAGGGTGAGCCTGGGAGATGTCTTGACCCCCTCCCATCTACTAGTAGGAGGTGTCGTTGGATATTATGTTGGTTTATATTAATGAGCTTGACTCTTATTATGCTTATGCTATTATGAAAGATTCCCTTAGCCTCATTTCCTTTATGTTCTATTTCTACTTTTTTGATCTCTTATTTTGCTTCCGCAACCAAGGATTTGTATGTGATACGCTAAGAGGCTTGTTTGAGGTTCCTTCGCATTCCCCATTTGTCATGTCACGTCTAGGCCCTAGGCTTGGGTCTTGACAATAATATACACATTTTTGTGCATGTGTACTAATGATAACAATAATATATATATATGGTATTTGATCTCTTAAAAATAATATATATGGTTATGTGCATATGTACTAACATAATACACCATTACTTGTAAAATAATATGTCACACTTTGAATCTACTCCCTGGATGTGGTTGACACTCGAGAATCATTGTTGGTCTCAAGCAAACTCTTGGCTTGGATGACTACTCAATAAAAATTGGATATATATAAGGAAGCTTCATAGAGTGAACATTTAAAATATTTAAATAAATCTCATGCAAAGTCAGGAAACAACTCTTGATAAATAGTAATAATGTTTAAAACTTTGTCGACTGAATTAATTCACTAATTTTTACTATCTATGAAGCCTCTATTGACTGAAGATAGATCTTAATAAGACCCACGACATCCTAACAATAAAATCGATAAACTGAATTAATGTAGCAACCCATCTTGAGA
>DF360475.1:10104-27355 GCA_000787875.1 Solanum virginianum | reverse complement strand
ATCTTGAGATGAGAAGTTCCACATCGGCAAAATACAAGAGAGATGTTGGGTATATAAGTAAAGGACTAGTCTATATACTGAGAGGCGCCTTTTAGGGTGAGCTCAAAGGGACAAATCTATGATTGGCTAGGCCCAAGAGTGGTAAATACTTTATAGTGTTAGGCCAAGTCATTGCAAGTGGTATCAGAGTCACTCTTGTGTCAGCCTTATCAGTGTGGGTCAGAGTTCAATTTAGTTTAGGCAAATCCCGGTAAGGTGGGGCAAACGTCAGTGGTTAGTCTAGGAGAATACAATGCGGTAGGGCAAACCTGATCAGGAGTCTAGGAGAATCTCGTGTGATGGGGCAAACCTCAGCGAGGACACTAAGTTCATAGAGGGGGTATATGTAATGATCCATCTTGAGATGAGAAGTCCCACATCGGTAAAACACAAGAGAGATATTGGGTACATAAGTAAAAGATTGGTCTATATACTGTGAGGCACCTTTTGGGGTGAGCTCAAAGGGATAAATTCGTAATGGGATAGGCCTAAGAGCAGACATCACTTCACAGTATTGGGTCAGGTCATTACAACTAACTAATTGGAGCCTTCTAAAAGTGAGGAGGTCTCACTAACTATTTATGGAAAGATGTCTTATTGAACTTCTGCTATCATAACTATTTGTATCTGCATCATAAAATGATACAATGTCAAATGGCGCCTGTAAATGTAATGTATGGTATGTAATAAAGGTTAATAAGACAATAATTGAACTGAATACTTATGCTAAAAGAAATGCTAAAAATAACTTGATTGAAAGTTCAACAAGAATATAATGAACACATGTAAAACCTTGCAACTAAGATATGTAAAAATATCAAATACTAAAATAATATATTTTTACTTTTTTAGAGAGTTTCTCTAATTGACAACCAGTACTATGAGCCTTCTCATGATACAATGTCTTGCCATATTTTCTAGAGCCATCCAATATCTTGTCAGAGTAAAGGATAAATTTAATTCATGAATCCATCTAATAGGCCTTCTTAGATGCAAATCAGGAGTCGCACGAATTGTAGTACGATTCTATCCTATACTCTTCTATATAGTTTTTGGGGTCGAAATTATCTGTCCTTGTACCCAAATGGGTGCTCAATACTTCTCCCAAAAACATGCACTATGATCAATAACTTTAAAGGTGTGCCATTTTAGAAAAAAATCAAAAATATGATACTTAGAGCCTTAACCTAACATACTTTCTTTAAACTGGGCTTTACTTTCACTAAACTTGTAATGTTTTCTCATAACTAATAATATTTTCCCATTTTCGGTAATGTTTTCTCATAATTAGCAATGCTTTCTTTGAAAAAAAATAATCATGCTCTTTACCTTAACTATAATGCTTTTGAAACCACTCAAATTCCCATAAAACGCATTCTTAATAATAATGTATAATGCCTTAACTCACCTAAACTCTGAAACTATGCATGATTAGTTATGCAAGTTACTTTAGCTGACTCAACTTTTCTTCTAAAAACTGATGTGCTATGCTTTCCTTTGGGAATAGACATGCTCTTTTCATTTTTCTTCTAAAAACTGATGTGCTATACTTTCCTTTGGGAATTGACATGCTCTTTTCAAAATCAAGTAATGCACTTGGAAAACTCAAATTCTCATAAAACTCTTGTTTTACTGATAGCTCTGAAATACTTTTACTTTAACTGAAAATAATGGAAACTATATACCAAAAAAATTCTTCAACTCAACTAAACTCGACTAGCGTTCATGCGAAAAAAAGCATTAACAATCATTTGAGGACTACAATCATATAAAAGAGAATAATTTCAATGAAATCACATTGAATTTAATAGAAATTAAATAATCAAGATAAATTCAAAAATTCAAGAAATTTGGGTTAAAACCTTAGATTAAAATTTTTCCAATTGAATTTAGATGTAGGGCATAAGCATGAACATAATCTAATACTATGAATAGCGTTACATACCTTAAATGCTCCATAAATATGGATGAAGAACCCTAACTTGAAGAAGAACAATCGAAAAATCCTTTCTTGAAATTATTGAATTTATTTTCTTGAAGCTCTATAGTTAAGAATTAAGATTTTCCTTAGAGATTCATGAATAGGTGAAGAAATATGGATTGAAACGCCTAAAATCTATAGAAAAAGTACCTTGATGAAGAACCTTGAAAAAAAGTCCTAACTTGTTGTTTTCTTGAAATTCTTGAACATTCTAGTTTAAGGGTAAAGGAAAAGGTCTTAATTATGAAAACCTGATCTTCTATATATTTTGGTACATTAAATTAACCCCCCAAAAGTTATGGATAAAGATACCCTCAAAAACTAATAAAGCGATGTCATTGAACTTAGGCAGTAAAGTTTATATTTACTCCACCTTGCAGAGCTACTACGGACTTCATCCAACTTTGCGTATCTACAATAAAATGATCATAACTTTTTACTTCGAACTCGAATTGACACAATATTTGTGGCGTTGGAAAGAAAACTCAAAGACTTTTAATTTGATATGCTATAAGAGATGTAACTCTTTATCTACTAAGAGATATGATCATTTCTAGTTGACCCTTGTATGGACAATTGCGAAAACTTAGTCGATAAAAATTCTTTGAACTAGGCTTGGTGCAACAGATCCCTTATGACCCTAAATCACATCTAATACACTTTGAATATTTAAAAATTAATCCTAACATATATATACAACTTGAATTCATTGGATCACATAATTGTATATAAAAGTTTAATAAAAAAAACTCAATGGGTAATAAAACGTTTAACTCAACTTTGTGCAAGAGGGTTCTTATAAACTTAATTCATCTCCAAATCTATTCCTACTCTAAAGAATTGACTTTAGCATCTATTATAACTTAAGAATCATTAAGAGCAACCTTATAGTATATGGAGGATGGCTTCATCTTAATTTAAAAAGTTTTAATGTATATATAATATATGTACTGACGTGGTACCAATCATTTGTGTCACGCCCCATATCCTAGGCGTAATTGACACTCGGAGACTATTGCTAGTCCCCAAGAAAACCACCATATGGAATAAGAATAACATAGCAATCTCAATCATAAAAAAAAGAAGGGAAAAAGAATCCCAACATCAACCGTCATCTGTGTATATCTATGAAACCTCTATAACTAATGTCTAAGAAGGTACCATGACAGGCCATGGCTACCACTATCAAGATAAATAACTCAAAATAGATAAAAGAGAATAAATATGTCCTCTGAAAGTAGGGGAAAACTCACCAAGTCTGGAATCATGAAACTCTGAACCTCAAGGATTTGCCTGCTGAAGTCCTCTGTCTACAGAATCTGCATAATAAAATGATGCAGCGCCAAAGGGGCGTTAGTACGTAGAACGTACTATATGTAAAATTGGCTTATCAATCACTCAACCTCAACTCAGAGTAAGGAACAGGACCCGATGTCCTAAAGTAAATAATATACAATGGCATCAGCTCATCAATCACTCATCCTCAATTCAGAGGAAGGGACGGGACTTTATCACATCACTATCCATCAAGACATCACACTATCATATCAACCTCAGAGTACTATCAACATGAAACCTATATGGGAGTTTCTATAACCGACAACCACCACCTATGAGTTGGTGATGATACAACGAAGAGAGGTCATTGCCATATCCATCTAGTACCTTGTAGGGGTAAATAATGAGTCTATCAGGGATCCTTAAAGAAGTCTATCAAGTCCTCTGCGGGATAAAGGAAACATTCGCTTTCACGATTCAATCCTCTCCTACGCTAGCGATGTAGTTAATGGGTTCGAGTGGGACTCACTCTTACCTATTTTGGTGCTAATACTCCTTCCATGACTCGACTTACTCATAGTATTGTCAATCAATCAAGGAGTTTCATCACCTAGCTTTTACGAGCAAGAAACCTAAACTCATCCCACCATCTATCAACTCAAGGAGCAGGATCACCCCTTCAAGGTTAATTTTCACTCTCATTTAAATTTAAAGGACTCTAATCTCATCAATTTCAGTCATCAATACATTCACCTAGGGACCTGAACCACAACAATCAAGCACACATGCATAATCAAGGCTCTAGACATCAACCCTTAGGTTTATTCAAGCAATCTTTAGCAGTTGGACAAGTATAGATTGCACAATCGTTCAAATAATCAGTTAAACAGGTTATTCAAGTTATGATGATCATCCATTCATGAAAATATATGTAGAAAAATAGTAGTTTTCAAGATAGTGTTCAAGAATTATAAAACAAGACCCATCACTTATCAACTATCACCCTAGTTCAATCCCGGTGGCACATGGGAGAACAATCACATATTTTGGGTAGGCTTTACATATCTGGGATTCAAGAATTTCCAACTTTCTTCAAGAACTTGGACTCAACCCTCAATCCTCTAAGCTTTCTTGTCTCTTCTCTCAAGGTTTTTCTTGCATAAACTCTTAGGAAAAATAGGTTTAGAAAGCCTCAATCGATAATAATAGGCTTTAAAAATATGTTTTAAGACTTAGGATAGGGTGGAGAATGACCAAAAGGCCCTTCATAAATTAAAAGTCAAAGTTCCAAAATTTATACACTGGTCCGTGACACGCAAGGGATGCGGACCAGTGTATTTTTCCAAAATTCAATTTCTATCAAAATTTAAAAAAAAAACTTAAGTGTGTCTCCCGTCCCCTCCGCGTTGCGCCAGGGACGTGGATCAACACTTTTTCAGTGGAAATTAGCAAACTTTATTTTTTGACTCGGTTTCTCTTAAATTGTGTCGGGACCATTTTCCCACTCATTTTTCCACACTAATGGCAAATCCGATCTCGGATTTTCCATCGGAGCTTTGGAAGATGCATTCTACATACGATATGTTTTAGGAGTATTTTGGTAATTTTATGAAGTGTTACATCATCTCCCCTTGGAATCATTCTTCCTCGAATGAAGAGTAAAGGTAGAATAAAAGCATGAGTAACCTCAAACACATCCCATTCCTCACTCGAGAACTATCAAACTCTCAACTATTTGTCACTTATCTATTTCTGTCTTAGGCTCGAGAATAGAATCGGATTAACATATCAACTCAATGAAAGGAGACATTCAATAGCGTTAAGTATAGGGCCAGTACCTTCGACATCATTATCACTTGGCATGAATAGGTACGGACATTTAAGTTTCATTGCTTTCTCTTAAGTATAGGGCCAGTACCTTCGACATCATTATCACTTGGCATGAATAGGTACGGACATTTAAGTTTCATTGCTTTCTCAGCTTCCCACGTAGCTTCTTCGACAAATTGATTCCTCCATAGAACTTTGACGGAGGCTATCTCTTTGTTCCTTAGCTTACAAACTTATTGATTAAGGATTTGGACTATAATTTCATCATAGGATAGGCTATCATTCACTCCCATACTCTCAATAGGGATTTCCAAAGAGGGATCTCCCAAACACTTCTTCAGCATTGACACATGAAATACCATGTGAACTCCATCTAACTCGGAAGGCAAGTCCAACTCATAAGCAACCTTCCTAATCCTCCTCACCATCTGGTATGGTCTAATATAATGGGCACTCAACTTCCCCTTCTTACCAAACCTCATGACACCATTCATGGGTGATACCTTCAAGTACACCTAATCATCTACCTCAAACTCCAATCTCTTCTCATCACATCCGTATAAGTCTTTTGATGACTCTGTGTTATCTTCAACCTTTCTTTGATGACTTTCACCTTCTTCACAGACTAAAGAAAAAGATTAGCTCTAATCAATTCAGCTTCACCAACCTCAAACTAGTCAATGGGTGATCTACATCTCCTCCTGTATAATGCCTCGTAAGGGCCATCTGAATACTTGCGTGGTAGCTATTGTTGTACGGAAATGCAATCAATGGTAGATGGTCATCCTAATTACCCTTAAAGTTGATGACACATGCTCCTAACATATCCTCCAAAGACTGAATGGTGCGCTCTGCCTGCCCATCTGTCTAAGGGTGAAAATTTGTGCCCAGATTCACTTTCATATCCAATCCTTTCTGAAAAGATCTCCAAAATTGAGAGGTAAATTAAGCTCCTCTATCCTAGATAATGGACAAGGTAACCCCATGCCATCTCATAATCTCCCGAATGTATAGTTGGGCATACAGATCAACCATATTAGTTGTCTTGACTGCCAAAAAGTGGGTTGATTTAGTCATCCTATTAACAATCTTCCATATCGAATCATGCTACTTTCGAGATCTTTGTAAGCTGGTAATGAAATTCATGTTGATCATCTCCTACCTCCACTTAGGAATTTCAAAATTCTGGGCTAATCTACATGGTATTTGATGTTCAACCTTGACCTGTTGATAATTGGGACACTTAGAGACAAATTCTGCAATGTCCCTCTTCATTCCATTCCACCAATAAACTTCTCTTAAGTCGTGCTACATCTTGATGAAACCAGGATAGATGGAATATCTGGAGCTATGAGCTTTGGCCATGATCCTCTCTCAAACACCATTGACATCAGGCACACATGACCTACCCTGATATCTCAACACACCATCTCCCCCTTTGGAGAAAACCATCACCTTCTGCTTGTGAATATCTTCTTTCAATTGGAACAAGACAGGATCTTGGTCTTACTTTTCCTTCACTTTTGAAACTAAAGATGAAATAGACCCATCCTTAACATTGACCCCTCCTTCATTGTTCTCCTCAAGTTGCACTCCCAGACGAGCCAATCTATAAAATTCCTTTGCCAATTCTCTCTTCCTTTCCTCTACATGTGTGGTGCTACCAATAGACAACCTGCTAAGAGCATCAACAATAATATTAGCCTTACCTGGGTGGTAGAGGATGCTTATATCATAGTCCTTGAGCAACTCCAACCATCTCTTTTGCTATAGGTTGAGCTCCTTCTGACTGAACACATACTACAAACTCTTGTGGTCAATGAACATGTCCACATGCACTTCATACAAGTAGTGATGCCAGATCTTAAGTGTGAATACCACCACCGCCAACTCAAGATCATGAGTCAAATAATTCTTCTAATGGATCTTAAGTTGTCTGGAAGCATAAGCTATTACCTTTCCCCTCTGTATCAACACACAACCCAGTCCAACTTTGGATGCATCACAATATATCATGAAGTCTCCTATCCCGTCGGGCAAAGTCAAAACTGGTGTTATTATCAATCTAGTCTTCAACTCTTGGAAACTCTTTTCGCATTTCTTAGACCATTGAAATTTGGCTTTCTTCTGAGTTAGCTTAGTTAATGGTGCTGACAAAGAAGAGAAGCCCTTAACCAACCTACGATAGTAGCTTGCCAAACCTAAGAAGCTTTTTATTTTCGTCGGAAGTTGGCCTAGGCCAGTTCTTAACCACTTTAATTTTTTGAGTATCTACCCGAATACCATATCTCAAAACAACATGGCTTAGGAAAGCCACAGACTTAAGATAAAACTCATACTTTGAGAATTTTGCATACAACTCATGGTCTTTGAGCATTTGCAAGACCACTTTAAGAGTATAGGATATCATCAATATCTGAACATATCAAGATATGGTCTGAATACCCTATTCATCAAATCCATAAAAGTTGTAGGTTCATTTGTCAACCCAAAGGACATGACCAAGAACTCAAACTGGCCATATTGTGTCCTAAAGGCTGTCTTAGAAATATCCCTTTCTTTCATATTTAACTGATGGTAACCTGATCTGAGGCCTATCTTGGAGAAACAAGTAGCACCCTGAAGTTGGCCAAACAGATCATCTATCTTGGGGAGAGGACACTTATTCCTTATGGTGACCTTGTTCAGTTACTAGTAGTCTATGCACATTCTGAGAGACCCATCTTTCTTACACATGAATAGGTCAGGAGCACCCCAAAGAGAGACACTAGGCCTTATGAAATCTTTCTCTAACAAGTCTTTTAATTATTCTTTCAATTTTTTTAACTCTATGTGGGCCTTTCTATAAGGTGGAATTGAAATGGGTTGGGTCTTGAGAAGAACGTCAACACCAAAATCAATCTCCCTATCAGGAGGGACTCTAGATAGATCATCAGAAAACTCATTCACAATTAGGACTGACTCAATGGTATAGGATTCGACATAATCAGAGTTAACTAGCACGAGGTGGTAAATACAACTCTTGGAGATCAACTTTCTAGCTCTAAGATAAGAGATAAACTTGCCCTTAGGTGCAATAGAACTCCCTTTCCACTTTAGAACAGGCTTATTAGGATAGGAACTTAACAATTTGGGTTCCACAGTCAACAGAGGCATAACAAGCGTGAAGCCAATCCATGCCAAATATCACATCAAAATCAACTATCTCAAATTCTACCAAGTTCGCTAAGGTGTCTCTGTGATAAATGGACACTACACAATCCTTGTAAACTCTCTCAGCTAAGATAGACTTACCAGTAGGATTGGAAACAACAAGAGGTTCAAGCAGACACTATGGAAGAATTCCAAACTTACTAGCCATATAAGGAGTCATAAAAGACAAAGTGGCATACGGATCAAGCAATGCATAACAATCAAAAGTAAAGACTCGAAGCATACCCGTGATAACATCTGGTGCAACCTCCTAATCTTGTCTACTACCCATAGCATAAAGGCAGTTTGTCCTATCTCTTGGACCTGTAGTAGTACCTCTCTGATGATTACCCGCTGAGGGTGCTGCGGAGGACTGTGCTCTATCGCTCCTTCACCCCGTCTCCTCTTCAAACACTCAAACTAGAAGAGACTAGTTTGTCCACACGAATAGCAAACATCCTTGGCCACATGACAATCACCCAGATGAAGCTTACCACACTTGTCACAAGGTGGCTTTCCCCTCAAATATTGGGTCACAATGGCTTTAGATTAAGCACTTTGAGCGTTGTAGTTCTGGTAAACATGAGATTTCTAATCATACCTATTTGGCTGGATAGGCACACTCGCTATAGAGGGTGCATGATGAGATAATCTCTTCTGAAAGTAAGACTTGTCACTCTTATTCTACCACTGCTGGCTAGGCTCATGCCCAACTGATTTTGCCCTCCTATTCATCTACTCTTCTCTATCTCTTTTCTTGTCCACCTTTGTCTGCTGGGCATACACCATAATTCTGGAGATATCTATGCCAGGGATCAACAATGTTGCCTTACACTCTTTCTGCACATGTCTGCCCAGACCAGATATAAACTTCCTCATCCTTGCCTTCATGTCTTGCACCATTTCCAGAGCATACATGGATAGCTTAATAAACTTAAGGTTGTACTCCTTAATCGTCAGCCCCCCTTGCTTCAAGTTCAAGAACTCAACCACCTTCGCCTCCCTCAACTGTTGAGGAAAGAAATGGTCAAGGAAAGCAGCTTCAAACTTCTCCCATGCTATAGGCTCTGAATTCTCACCCCTACTTTCCTCCCATTGGTTGTACCAAGCATTAGCAACGTCCTTCAATTGGTAGGAAGCAAGCTCCACTCCATCACTCCCATCAGCATAAATTTCTTTCAGGACCTTATACATCTCATCAATAAAATTTTGCGGGTCCTCGTCTACCTTCGACCCCATATATACTGGCGAGTTTATCCTCAAGAAGTCTCTGAGTTATGTTGCAGCCGAGGGCTCTTGTGAGCTAGAACTAGGAGCTTATGGACCCCAACTATTACCCTGGGAGGCCAGCAACTAAGTCAGCATGGTGATGGCTCCCCTAAACTCTGCCTCGGTGCTGGGAGCTAGCAGGGGGCACCTATGGGACCTCAGCAGTCTTAGCAGGACATCCTTATCTCCATGCCTCTGTCTAAACCGAGACCTCAGGTTAAGCATTTTCAATAGCTAGGGCTGAGGTATCTCTCAAAGTAGTTGTTCTCTCCGGTGGTATATTTTGTAAATATATAACACATGAAATAGAATGAAATTTTTCATGGAGTTAAACTCCATCGCACGAATTCAGATCATAGAAGAAGGGTAACACTTTCTAATATCCTATAGCCTCCTTCTTGTGAGGTATGGTACACAACATACCCATAAACAAGACTCTACTAGACACGGTTTCATAAACTCCCTAGGACACTCGAACTCTGTGCTCTAATACCTAGTTTGTTAGTCCTAGGAGGGTACCCTAGGCATAACTGACACTCGAAGACTATTGCTAGTCCCCAAGAGAACCACCTAGTCCCATCACACTTGTTTAATCAA
The DNA here is from genome assembly GCA_000787875.1 of Solanum virginianum. Classification (NCBI taxonomy): domain Eukaryota; kingdom Viridiplantae; phylum Streptophyta; class Magnoliopsida; order Solanales; family Solanaceae; genus Solanum; species Solanum virginianum. The sequence goes on along the minus strand of DF360475.1, from coordinate 17,169 downwards.
TACATTAGCAGAAGACATTTAAGAATTTAGAAGGCTATCAGTGGGCTATAAGCTATCAACTCTGTCTATTATATGGAATAAGAATAACATAGCAATCTCAATCATAAAAGAAAGAAGGAGGGAAAAAGAATCCCAACATCAACTGTCATCTGTCTATGTTTATGAAGCCTCTATAACTAATGTCTAAGAAGGTACCATGTTAGGCTATGGCTACCATTATTAAGATAAATAACTCAAAATAGATAAAAGAGAGTAAATATGTCCTACGAAAGCAGGGGAGGACTCACTAAGTCTGGAATCACGAAAATATAAACCTCAACAATTTGTTTGCTAAAGTGCTCTATCTACAGAATCTGCATTATAAAATGATGCAGCGCCAAAGGGGTACTAGTACGTGGAATGTATTGTATGTAAAATAGGCCAAAGTAAATAATATGGGCTATATAATATACAATGACATCAGCTCATCAATCACTCAACCTCAACACAGAGTAAGGAATAGGACTCTATCACATCACTATCCATCATGACATCATGCTATCACATCAACCTCAGAGTACTATCAACATGAAACCTATCTGGGAGTTTCTATAACCGACAACTACCACCTATGAGCAAGTGATAATATAATGAAGAGATGTTGTTGCCACATCTGTCAAGTACCTTACTAGGGTAAAGGACGAGTCTATCGAGGATACCAAAAGAAGTCTATCCAGTCCTCTGTGGGATAAAGAAAACATCATCTTTCATGGTCTAATCCTCTCCTACACTAGCCACGTAATTAATGAGTATGAGTAGGTCTCACTCTTACCTATTTCGATGCTAATACTCCTCACATGACTTGACTTTCTCATAAAACTGTTAATCAATCAAGGATTTCCATAACCAAGCCTCTACGTGCAAGAAACCTCAACACATCCCATCATCTATCAACTCAAGGAGCAGGATCACCCCTTCAAGGTTAAAACTCATCCCATCATCTATAAACTCAAGGAGCAAGATCACTCCTTCAAGGTTAACTTTCACTCTCTTAAACTCCAGGGACACTAATCTCTTCAATTTTAGTCATCAATACATTCATCTCGGGACCCAAACCACAACAATTAAGCGCACATGCATAATCAAGGCTCAAGACATCAACCCTTAGGTTCATTCAAGTAATTCTTTAGCAATTAGACAAGTATAGATTGCACGATAGTTCAAATAATAAGTTAAACAGGTAATTCAAGTTATGATAATCATCGATTCACAAAGATATATGTGGAAAAATAGTAGTTTTTAAGATAGTATTCAAGAATTATAAAACAAGACCCATCACCTATCAACTATCACCCTAATTTAATCCTGGGGGCACATGGGAGAACAATCTCATGTTTTGGATAGCCTTTACATACCTGGGATTGAAGAATTTCCAACTTTCTTCAAGAACTTGGACTCAACCCTTAATCCTTTGAGCTTTATTATCTCTTCTCTCAAGGATTTTCTTGCATAAAATCTTAGGAGAAATGGGTTTAGAAACCCTCAATCGATAATAACTGGCTTTAAAAATATGTTTTAAGACTTAGGGTGGGGAATAACCAAAATTCTCTTCCCAATTAAAAGACAAAGTTCCAAAATTTGTACACTGGTCCGTGATGTGCCAGGGGCGCAGACCAGTGTATTTTATGAATTTTTTCGAAATTCAATTCCCATCAAAATTTAAAAAAGAAACTTAAGTGTGTCTCTGCATCCCCCCCTCCCCGCATCGCGCCATGGACACAAATCAACACTATTTTGGAGAAAATTAGTTAAATTTATGTTTTGACTCGATTGCTCTTAAATCGTGTCAGGACCATTTCCCCACTCGATTTTCCTCGCTAACCACAAATCCAGTCTCGAATTTTCCATCAGAGCTTTGGAAGATGCATTGTATACACAGTATATTTTAGGGGCGTTTTGATAATTTTATGGGGTGTTACAGTTTGATGTATCTCAAGTATCTAATTTTATATCATAAAGTTTTAAACATGTATTAGGACCAATCTACAAGTATTTAACTCAAGAGTGTACACGAATCTAAGTCAAGTCTAACTCCAATTTACCATGACCTACAACTTCCTCTTCTCTTAGCATAGTGTTATGACCCACCACTTGTGACAAAAATGACAAGTGTATAATAGAGATCTTAGTGAAGTTCTAAGTCCGTAACAATAGGCTATAGTCTAGCAATAACCAAGTACCAACATCACACCCTCATACTTTCACTATAACAAGTTCATCCCTATTAATGATAATTAAGCCTAATTCTTAGGTTATACATACATTCCATTTGCCTAACATTACTTACATTCACCTATGTACCTTATAATACATCAAGTAAGTCATATCAACACACAACACTCATCAAATAATTCATACAATATTATATATATACAAAAATATGTTTCTTTTACCTAAATATATTTCAAGGTTTAGTCATCCAAACATCGTTCCTACAGAATTAAATGATCATGATTCTTTCATCGCATCTAGATTAAGTAATAGTCTTGTAATATCCAGTAAAATTATCAAAATACTCCTAGAGGAGAGATATATGCATAACGTGTCTTCTCATGCTCTGTTTGCAAATCTGAAATTGGATATTCAATCAGCATAAAAAATTGAATGGGGAGATGGTCTCGGTCAATTTTTAGACAACCGGATCAAAAGAAAATTTTTAGATTCGAAAATGCAAAACATTGTTGATGTGCAACAGGGGTGCGTCACGCCCTGTCGTATATGTACACTTATTATTTTTCAATTTTTTTGACAGGGATTAGAAAACTCATTTGAAAATTTTTTGAAAAAAATGCATGGTAGCGTGCCCAATCCGCGTGGCGGACTAGGTATTTTCAAACTAAAATTTTTCTTTTAATTTATGAGGGGCATTCTAAACATTTTCCAACCCCTTATAAGATTAATACACAATCAAAATAGGTCATTTTGAGTGTAAAAATAGTTTTAAACCCCATACTAAGTCCTTTCTAAGTACTTGAAAAGACTAGAGCTTGAGAGAAGAGAAGAAGAGATTGAGATTGAAGAGTTCAAGGGAGAATTCTTGAAGGTTGATTATTGATAGTTTCACCCTAGGTATGTAAGGCTAAACGAAAGCATGAGATTATTCTCCCATGTGCCCCATAGATGGTCGTAGAAGAGTTGAAAGTGCATGAGTCTACATACCTGTGTTTCTTAAAGTATTATCTTGATTAATTTCTTGAAAACTATATTACTTATATGTATTTTCATATGTTGATGATCATCATAAACTTGTTTTCTTAAATTAAATACTATACATGAGATATTGGATAAACCCTATATGTTAACATTTGAAAGCATACATGAACGAACATAGGGATTGAGTCTAAAGCCTTGATTGGGAATGTCAATTGTGATTATGATTATGATTGTGATTGTGATTGTGATGTGAGGATGATGATAGGTTGATAGTACTTAATGGTCCATGAGTATGCCTAAATAAACTCTAATGAATTGTCTGTTTGATTGTTCCCTAATGATTGATCTAATCTTTCAGCTATTGATTGAGAGTTGAATTGATGAGATAATTGGAGTCTCTATGAGACTAATTGAATGATGAGTGCCTCCATGAGACTGATTTGAGATAAGTTGATTGAGATGATTTGATTGAATTGGTTGCCTTATGAGCATTGAGTCTTGGGAGGAGAATCAAGCACCTAAAGAGCAATAGTTAATCCAACTCGCACTCATCAAACTATGTGGCCAAGCATATGTGAGGATTAGAACCATCACATTACATTGTAGGTCCCTCTTGAGAGAGTCCCTAAAATAATAGAGGACTAGTTAATTGCAGTTTCCCTAGTAGATTCAGGTTGTTCTCTACTTGGCAAGTATAGAACTTTTCTGGGAACAACGACGGCTTGTTGTACAATCATTGGCTCATAAGTGATTATTGTCGAATAAGAGAACCTCGCAGAAAGTTTCCACATTGAGTACTCTGAGTCAGGATGAGTTGAGTGCCTTTGTGATGAGTCTGATTGATTGATGAGATTTGATTGGTTTGATGGATCACTAGTCTACACTTTATTCTTGCTTTAGATAGACATCTGATATGTTGATTGGTTATTATTCTTAGTCGATGTTGTTTCATATTATTTTACCTATTTCTGTTTCATTCAGCTATTTTATATATCGTACATTTTACGTACTAACATCAATCGATGCTACATCATTTTATGATGCAGATATAGGGATTAGAAATTGTCAATAGGCGAATTATTGAGGATCTAAGCAGACAGCTGATTGGTGAACCTTCCTTACTTCAGAGGATTCATTATATTTATTTCATCTTGCTTATTAGAGTTAGATGTTGATTTTTTTTTACGTAGCCATGAGTCTGTCATTGACACCGCTTGATAGTTATAGAGGCTTCATAGAATAGAGTCAAATGTTGATGTTGAGACATGTTGAGCTAGTTTCTTTCTAACTAGCCCATTTACTTATTACATTATTTTGAGACTAGATGAGATGTGCCCATCACTTAGTCTTCCACTGATTGTCTTGAGTTATTTGATTGAATGAATATGGTGAGGTCAAGTGATTTGCTTGGGGACTAGCAATAGACTCTGGATGTCGGCCACCTCTACTGTACCCTCTCGGGGCGTGACAAGTCTACTATTTATAAATCATAACTTAAATGGATGTTAAGTTATTGCTACGAAGTGCATAAATCTGCGTCTCTTTGATTACGTTCTAATGAGATTATGGACAAATTTGTGAAGGAGGTTTCAAGAAGTGTTTTGTGTTAGAACCCATATTTTTGCTGCATTGGAACCATTACGAAATTTGGGACTAAAGTGATATTATAGGAAAGTTTGGAGAACTCTAGTAGAATTTTCAAAACTTGGGGAGTTGGGATCCTTATGTTCTTAATTGAATATTCGTATATCCTTAATTGGCTCAATTAGAAAAAGTTTGGGGACCAAAGTATAATTTTTATGATTTTCAAAACTTGGGGAGTTGGGATCCTTATGTTCTTAATTGAATATTCATATATCCTTAATTGGCTCAATTAGAAAAAGTTTGAGGACCAAAGTATAATTTTTGTAACTTGGAGTCTTGAAGAAAATTCAAGGTTGCCCCACTTAGTTTGTGTCTAACCCCAATTGGAGCAAGTGTTAGGGTGGGGCCAAGATTGGATTTTATATAGGGATGTAACCTCCCCTATCTCTTTCATTTCTTACAGTTAGACAAATTTCACAACAGTAAATGAGCCCTCGGGTTTGGCTATAGTGAGAACCAAAAATTCGCATTTTTCGATCTTTCAACTATTTTGACGTTACAAGCCTAGTGTATTAGGGCTTATGTGCTATGAAGCTATTTTTGTCTTAAATTGTGTGCTAGTGTTTACATAGTCTAAAAATGGTCCTTGTGGGATGAAAGAAGTATTGGAAATTGTTTGTATGTATATTTGAGGAGTTGGTCGAATTGGAGTCCATGTATGTAGTTAAATGTTATGTTTTAGCATTGGGAGTATATGTTTGACGTTTGGTTGATGTAATATGGTTCTTGGGGTATAAAGGAGTGTTTTAATATGATATATATGTATATAACACTATTTCAAATATGCTTTAATTGGTATTAGATTTTGAGTGACTTGATACAACACTTAAAGTTGGTGTTTTTGTTCCATGTCTATATAATTACATAAAACTGTAGGTACTAAATTTAATAGATAATTTGATGCAGTGTACATGTGAGTTACTGTGGATAGAATTTATGAAATTCGAAATGGGTATCCTAATTACTATATATCATTATAATCAATGCATGCTCAGTTGAGTATGTACGAGATGATTAGAGTTCTTTGATTCTATACGTGAAGCCCATGGCTTTTTTTCTTGGAGTACTGGTGTGCTAATTTAAGAGTCTGTGATCAGTTAATTCAAGTTTTTACTTAGTGATAAAGGATATGACATCTTCCTTGCATCTTTATTTATGAATCTTGCTTTGTTGTTTAAGTTGAAATACATGTGCAGAATGGAACTGTGGAGGAAGTGAAAAACAATTGTGACCACATTGAATAAAGCAGAAGTTCCATCTGAGGATGTTGTTGGTAAGTTGGATTGGCTTGATGCTGGGGTTAGTTTGGTGAAGGAAGAGAGGTATGTAAAGCATTATGGTTTATGGCATGACTTAGTTAAACCTTGCTAAGGTTATAAGTTTCGAAAAACCCCTCTTACTTTGCAATTCGACTAAAACATGTCCTATGTTCGTTTCATGGTATCTTTATAGAAGTTAGTCCTATTTTGACTCTTGTACATCTAAAGTCCGTAAGGTTGTAAAAGTGTGGAAAGTTGGGTGCGTTGGAAAGTATACATTTTTCTAATACTTTGAAAAGCGTCAATAACCGTAATTTTTGGCAAAGAGCCCAAATTACTTTAAAAATTATTCTGAAATGTTTCGTTGTAGTTTGTATAATTTAGACCAAGTATGTCCCTCCTAAGTTCAGGCTAGTTCGGGTTTCCATCGGTCGTGGGACCTGCGACACCTCTTCTCTAAAATCTTGATATTTCTAAAAGAATTTAGAACAAGTAATATTTTATTTTTGATCATAAATATTTTTCTGCACCGCGACACCTCTTCTCTAAAATCTTGATATTTCTAAAAGAATTTAGAACAAGTAATATTTTATTTTTGATCATAAATATTTTTCTGACATTTGGACTTATAATAATGGATTTTGTGCATATGACTTCTCACGACTCTATTTGTGTCTGTTATAACCTCGTTCACCAGTTTTCGAGCTGGTTATTATCGTGCATAATATACTATATATATTTCGAAGTTAACTGGGTACAGCGGGGTTGGCTCGGCCCAAGGGTCGGCTCCGCTTAATTTGGTGATATGGTTAGATTGGGCCTTTGGTTTGGTGGCTTCATGCCATATTTACTATAGAATTTGTGAGTTCAGGGACGCCGGCTCACTTATCCCACGTTTGCGATTTGTGTCAGTGATTTTCGGAGATTTAAACTTTCTAGTGTGATGTTGTGGTATGGCGCGAGTTTATAT
>DF360476.1:35744-55503 GCA_000787875.1 Solanum virginianum | reverse complement strand
GGGAACCTTAAGATCTGGATGAGTTTTGAGACTTAAAATTTGGAGATGAAATATTGACTAAGTGTTTGACAGAGTATTAGGGAATGTCTTGGATGATATAATGGTGAAATAAGGTTAAGTATAGGTATTTTCATACATGGGACCACTTCAGCCGAAGACTCAAAAGCCTTAGACCAGATAAGAAAACTAAACAAAAAATTACACTGAGGCGCGCTAAGCGCCGCGGAAACCTTACTGAAAATCATATTTTTACGATTTTCAAACTTTGCTATGGTTTTTCTTAAATCAGGGTTATACCCAGTTTCCACTCAATTTGACCTCCTAAATATGAATAGGAACTTAGATTTTTGATATCATGCATGGATTTCAAGATATATAGAAATTACGATTTTGAACACTTCTAAGGCACATTTTTGGGCACTTTTTGGGGTCATTTCAATATCTCCCCTTGAGAACATTCATCCCTGAATGGCCACTTTCGAGGCATATTTTCATGCACTTTTTGGGATAGTTTCAATTTCTCCCCCTTGGGAACATTTTCTCCCCCTTGGGAACATTCATCTTCGAATATCAAAGAAACGTATGTGAGAAGAGTAATCATGAAGAAATCAGCCCCAACAAGAATGCAACAACATACTTAAAACACCATTTTTAAAATCTCAACATAAGTATAAAATCACCATGAAGTTTGTCAATATAAACATGAATGCATGCAAATGACTTAAGGGCTGGAAAATGAGACATGAAATCACATAGAAGACTTCGAATTAGTACCTTAGGCTTGAGTAGGATGAAAAAGATAAGGATATCACTTTTGCATGTCCGCTTCGGCCTCCCATGTAGCACTTTCGACTTGTTGATTCCTCCAAAGGACCTTAACAGAAGCAACATCCTTGTTCCTTAGCCTCTTCACTTGTCTATCCAAGATCTCAACTGGAACCTCAATCCTCCTCATCACCCTATAAGGACCCACATATCTAGGGCTTAACTTGACCTCCCTACAAAAATGAACCACACCCTTCATGGGTGACACCTTCAAATAGACCCAATCACTAACCTTAAACTCAAGCTCCCTCCTTCTCACATGGGCATAAGACTTTTGGCGGCTTTGGGCTGTTAACCTTTCTCTAATCATCCTTAACTTCTCCATAGCATCCATAACTAGATCACAAACCCAACAAAGCCATCTCTCTAACTTTAAATCACCCAACAGGTGATTTACAACATCTACCATAGAGAGCTTCAAAAGGAGCCATTCCGATGCTAGAATGATAGCTATTATTATATGCAAACTCAATCAATGGAAGATGATGATTCCAACTACCTTGAAGATCCAATACACAAGCCCTAAACATGCCCTCAAGTGTTTGAAAAGTTCTTTCGGCTTGGCCATCCATTTGAGGGTGAAAGGCATAATAAGTTTTACCTTGGTTCCACGACCTCCTTGCAGTTTGGATAGTCCTTTTGGCTTGACCATCTGTTTGAGGGTGAAAGGCCATACTAAGCTTAACTCTTGTACCAAGACCCCTTTGAAAGGACCTCCAAAAGTGTGAAGTAAATATAGCCCCACAATCCGATATGATGGACAAAGGAACCCCATGCAATCTTACTAAGTCATGAGTGTACAACCTAGCATAATCTTCAACCCCATATGTTGTCTTAACCAGTAGAAAGTGAGCCAATTTTGTCATCTTATCAACTACAACCCAAATAGAATCAAAGCCCTTCTAGTCTTGGGCAACCCAACCACAAAATCCATATTAATCTCTTCCAAGTTACAAGTAAGAATCTCTATGTCTTGAGCTAGGCCATATGACCTTTGGTGTTCGGCTTTTACTTGTTGGCAATTATGACGACCGGAGACAAATTTTGCAATGGCCCTCTTTATACCTCCCCACTAATGCACCTCTCTCATATCTCTACACATCTTAGTAGAATCAGAGTGAATAGAATAGGAAGAACCATGAGCCTCATCAAGAATCTATTCTCTCAAGCAATCAATACAAGGCACACATAACCTACATTGGTATCTAAGGGTACCATCTCCCCCTTGGGAGAAAACCTTCACCTTACCATCTTTTACCAATGCCTTCAATTCTATAAAGTGGGGTCAAGATCTTGCTTAGCTTTCACCTCCTTAACCAATAAAGATTTAGAACCATCAACAACACCACCACCACTATCACCCTCTTCCAACCTCACTCCTAATCTAGCAAACCGATGGACCTCTCTAGCCACCTCTTTGTCACTATCATCAACATGAGCTACGCTACCCATAGCCACCCTACTCAAAGCATCCGCTACCACATTAGCCTTACCGGGATGATAATGCACACTCATATCATAGTCCTTAAGAAGTTCTAACCACCTTCTTTATCTCAAGTTGAGATCTTGTTGAGTGAAGACATATTGGAGACTTTTATGATTGGTGAATACATCAACATGTACCCCATACAAATAGTGATGCCAAATTTTCAAAGCAAAGACCATGGCGACTAACTCAAGATCATAGGTAGGATAATTATTTTCATGCACTTGAGTTGTCTAGAAGCGCAGGCTATCACCTTACCAATATGCATCAGCACACAACCCAAATCAACCCTAGAAGCATCACAATACACAACAAATCCTTCTAGCCCTTTTGGTAGTACAATATAGGAGCGAACACAAGTTATCTTTCAATGTTTAGAAACTCTTTTCACATTCATTGGTCCACACAAATTTGACTTTCTTTTGAGTCAACTTTGTCGTAGGAGAAGCAATTCAAGAGAACTCATTCACAAACCTTTGATAGTAACTCGGTAAGCCCAAGAAGCTCCGAATATCTGACGTGGTCAATGTTCTAGGCCAATTTCTAATTACATCCATCTTTCTATGATCCACCTTAATACCATCCCTCGACACTATATGACCTAGGAAAGCAACCTCTTTTAACCAAAATTCACACTTCTCATATTTAGCATGCGACTTCTCTTCCCTCAACCTTCATAGCACTACCCTCATATGACCCATATACTCCTCCTCACTATATGAATAGATCAAAATATCATTAATGAAGACTACAACAAATGAATTAAGGTAAGGTTTGAAGACCCTATTTATAAGATCCATGAAGATAGTTGGTGCATTGGTCAACCCAAAGGACACTAGAACAAATTCAAAATGTCCATACCTAGTTCGGAAGGTCGTCTTAGGAATATCATACTCCGTCACCTTCACTTAATGGTACACAAACCAAAGATCAATCTTAGAGAAGTGGCTAGCCCCTTTCAATTGGTCAAACAAATCATTAATCCTTGGAAGAGGATACCTATTCTTGATGGTGACCTTATTAAGTTGCCAGTAGAGACCCATTTTTCTTCTTCACAAACAACACTGGTGCATCCCAAGGTGATTGGCTAGGGCTAATAAAACCATTCTCCAACAAATCCCTCAATTGCTCCTTCAACTCCTTTAACTCCATCGGAGCCATACGGTAAGGGAAAGAGAAATGGGTTGAGTATCGAGAAGGAAATCTACACCAAAATCTATCTCCCTTTTAGGAGGAACACCGGGGAGGTTATTTGGAAAGACATCAAGGAACTTATTTTCAATCGAAATTGACTATATAGAAGGGAGTTTAGATTCCACATCCCTAACCCTTATAAGATGATAAAGACACCCCTTAGAGATTAACTTACAGGCTTTAATGCATGAGATAAACCTACCCTTGACCACCATATCATGACTCTCTCACTAAAGAACAAGTTCATTTGGGAATTGGAATTTGACCCTATGGGTTCTACAATCAATAGAGGGATAGTATGTATGCAACCAAACCATCCCAAGAATGACATCAAAATCAACCATGTCAAACTCAACAATATCATAAGGCAATATTTTATGTAAGATGTAAATAGGACAATTTCTATAAACCTTTCTAGCAACAATAGATGCACCAATAGGAGTAGACACCTCATAAGACTCACACAATAATACAGGCTCAACATAAAACTTTTTGGCAACAAAGGGAGTAACAAAAGAAAGAGTGGCACCTGGATCAATCAATGCATACACATCAAAATCAAAAACTTTTAAATATACCGATAACTACATCGGGTACCTCTTCAACCCCTTGCCTCCCATGGAGTGCATAGAATCGATTATGGCTTGGGGCGCCATCTAGCCAATCACCTCTCTCCAAGGAAACCACATTAGCACCTTGTGGATGAACCTCCTTACCCTTGTTACAATTTTGGGGGCAATCCATCACCTTATGCCTAACTTCTTCACAACCATAACACGCATTAGTATCCCTCAAGCATAGGCCACTATGAACCCTACCATATTTTGGACACACACCATTAGGAACAACACCCCCAACACCTTGGGTCCTTGGAAAGTCATTGACAACCCTTTTATTAAATGCATGAGAAGATCCTTGGCCTTGATGGAACCAACCACCCTTTTGGCTATAGAACTTTCCCTTAAAATAGGCCCTCTTGGCCTGATGACCCCTCCTCTTCCTTAACTTCTGCTCCTCCATTTATTCGGCATAGGTTATCAACCGGGATAAGTCTATGTCACTAATCCACATAGTGGACTAGCATTCCTCACTCACCAAATTGGATACACCTATCACAAACTTGTTTATTTTAGACCTTGGGTCAGCCACCAAGTGGGAAGCATATTTAGAGAGTTGCTTGAACTTGAGGGCATACTTCCCCACACTCAAAGACACTTGTCTCAAATTCATAAACTCCACCAATTTGGCTTCCCTAAGCTCAAGAGGGAAGAACCAATTAAGAAAAGCCTCCTTGAACTCCTCCCAAAACACCAAATTATTGATTCCCCCTCTCCTCCTTCCATTGATTAAACCATATTGTGCCACCCCCTTGAGTTGGTAAGCCGCCAACTCCGCCTTCTCTTCCGATCTAACACTCATAATAGCCAAAACCTTGTAGACCTCATCAATGAACTCTTGAGGGTCCTTATCCACATTTAACCCATAGAATTCCAGGGGATTCATCCTCAAGAAGTGTCTTATCTGAGATATCGATGTAGGAGCATGAGGGGCTTGGCCCCTTGATTGGCTTAATTAGCCATAACTTGTGTACGCAAAGTGAGAGCATCTCGGAGCTCAACATGAGTTGGTCATCCCTCAGGTATGTAGGCTCTTCTTCCTTTTGTGTTTGGCATGATCTAGCATAGCAAAGAATAATCATTAGGGGGAAAAACCTTACCTTAACTTCTATAGCATGACATGGAGTAAGAAGAAGGAAAACATTTTCTAAAACGCCTCATAGCCCCTTGCTCATAGTTGTGGTGCACAATATAACTATGAATAAGACTCTAATCGACGTGGTATGTTGCATGCCGAGGACCATTAACAACCTAGTGCTCTAATACTAAGTTTGTCATGAACCAAGCCTAGGGCCTAGACATGACACGATGCATGGGGAACTAGAAGGGACCCTAAGCAAGCCTCTTAATATATCATTACATATCCTTGGTCGTGGAAGCAATAAAATAAAATAGGAGTAGTAAATAAGATAACTGGGTCTAAGGGACATCGTTTATATCATAACATCAAGAGTTAAGAGAGAGTCAAACCTCATAGCATTATACATAACATCCCTAACAATACCTCTAACCATAGAACTTAGCAGGAGCCAAGAAAAGTAATCGGGCTCACCCTTATAGTCAAATATACAATAAAAAAAAGAGAGTCGTTATACATAATATAAGAGCATAAACATAGTCCTCAAAATGGAGGACTCACCAACTAGCTTTAGAGAGATCGTACTAGCCATGTGGAGGAGGAGGATGATTAAGTGGGGCTCTTGTTTCTACATGGTAACATCATGTAGTTATAGAGTATGTGTTAGTACATTTGAATGTACTAAGTATGTAGGATGCAATACAATAAGAGATGAACACCATTTGCAAAATGCATAACATAGGCATTGAATAAGCATATAGCAATATGGCATGTATGAAGGATTCTTGAAGTAGAATCATGCTTATATAGGACATAATACATGTGTAAGGAGAGGCCATTAATAGTGAATGTCCAAGGCCTACGACCTCCTTGGAGAGGTGAATGAGGTACGAACCTTTCAATTGGTTGATAAGGTACAAACCCCTCAACAAGGTTGATGAGGTAATAACCTCTCAACATGGTTAATGAAGTATAAACCCCCAACATGGTTATCAAGGTACAAATTCCTCGACATGGTTACACGACCCTGCTACCTCCCGAGTGAGGCGATCAAGGTTCAAACCCCTCAACTAGGTTACTCGGGCCTATAACCTCCCTAATAAGGCTTGGTCAATTTCCAACACTATAGAGATAATATCATATACATACATTTCTTTCATCATCATAAAGGCATTCAACTCATAAAACATGAATTGGACCTTCAATTCCTTAAGATATTATAACTGGATATTTTATCAAACACTTGGCGGGTGTGTAGTGCTAGTGTAAAACCATGCAATTCTAGAGTGGGATCATGCTAAAAAGTTCAATGCAAAAACCATCAATTGATACTTGGTAACACCCTCAAGAAATATACATCAAAACCTTTCATCAAGACTCACAATAAATCTTAGATTCATAGCTCAAAACATGCTAAAACAAACATAATCTCATGAATCCCCAACATAGTGTGCTGTGGAATTCCTAATAAGTAAGACTCATAAGTAAATCAACTTTAAACAATGCAATTTTACGTAAAAGGAAACTTGGGCATCATGGGTGAAAGAAAACCATGAAAGAAGCCCACATACCTTGACTTTGGAGAATCCTTGAAGAAGATTGGAGATGGAGACTTGAAGTGTGAATAATGAAGTCAAATTTTTGATATCACGCATGAATTTTGAGATATATAGAAATTACAATTTCGAGGCACATTTTCAGGCACTTTTTTGGGTCATTTCAGTTATTATGAGGGTGAGCCCAGGAAGTGTCTTGGCCCTCATTCCATTCTAAGTTAGAGGTGTTGCTGGATACTTTGTTATGTTTATGCTATGAGCTTGACTCTTTTATGCTTTTATGAATACTAAGACTTCCCTTAGTCCCGTTTACTCTTTTTGTCATATCTTGTGATGGTTATTTTGCTTCTTCTACCAAGGATATGTGATAGATATGCTAAGCGGCTTGTTTGGGGTGACTTTGGGTTCCTTATTCACCATGTGACATCTAGGCTCTAGGCTTGGGTCGTGACAACTGAAAAGCAAGATCATTGGAAAAACTTGGAGTGAAAGATCATTAACATAATTCAATCAAGAAATCTTATCTAAGAATATTCATAATGAAGTACCATCTCCCTTGTCTTTCAAGACTCATTCTGTGTTCACAGAATTATACATAGTCTAAAACTCAAGTCACATCCCATTCAACATAGAGTTGGAAACTCTTAGATCCATGAGGTAAGATCAAAGTTTACTAAATGAAGTTATCATTTGTCATCTTTGAAAATCAACATGAATGAGAATCTACATGTGGTGCATAGGACTATACCATGGGCATGGTAGTCTTACACCAGATGGGAACAAAGTATCACCTTAACTAAAGTACAAGGAATATATGAGATAGAAAAGAATTGATGTCTCATTCTTATCAACCTATCGCTAAAGAAAACTCAAGATCTGCTTTGGTTTATCACCTCATCATCTCCCTCTTAGCTCAAAGGTCATCTCTCTAAGTATATATCTCCACACGGTTAGGGAATCACTATCCATAATATATTATAGTTGCATATATAAAATAACCACTAAGACTTTCTTTGAAGATACCAGTCTTAGCTCCCTCCTGTCTCTATGGGAATGTTTCTATATTTGTTGCTCTTATTGGCATACATAATTCCTTTCCACAACTCTTACAATCTAAACCTTTTATTTTTTCCTTCTACTACTCAACTTCTGTGCTCCCAAAATTTAATTGTATAAAACTTAGACTATAATTGAAAACTCATTATCATCTATTTGTAAGCCCCAATCGACTTAATTATGCGGATGACAAAGAATGCTTACATCAGCCTACTCCACATTGACAACTTAAGAATATTGTCTAGATTCTTATAGCAATCATAACTTAGAGATTCACACAACTATACACTATCATGGATACACATCTTAACCTCTTCTTATCTAACGAGCTATCTTTGATTCACTATTCTTACCTAAGGGGCACTTGTACCTTGTCCATAGCATCATTTTTCTTACGATTCAGCATCTTCGTCTTGAACATACAATATGGCAAGCCTCATAGAGCAAACCTCCAACTAAGACTATCACTGTTATAATGCTATCTTCTCTTTCACACTTCCAAATTCAATCTTACGGTCTAATACTAACATGGGCATCACACACTTCTCTCATATCATACCAACCCATAACTACTAGGTTAAGATTTGGAAACATAGACCCACAAAAATCTTATAGTGAGTACTCAATCAACACATCTCATAATTCAAGTACCACTCACCCATTCACTATACCTCCTTATCTAGCTAAGCTCACAACTCTATGAATCTCATGGGATTTTATTTCAGAATATGAGCCTAGTTTAGATCTACCACTTTAGAAGTAGTTTGTTCCCCTGTTCAACATCTATACTTCATCCTTACTAATACGAATACTATAAACATCAATGTAAACCTCTTTTTAGTTTGAGCACACTCCAATATATCCTAACAATAACTCTTTCTCTATATCTTATCATGAAAACTAGATAGGTCCTTACGACTCTTTGGTCAAAACTTATGGCAATCGACTTATCACTCCATTACTTACCTGATAGATACATAACTCCAACTACAAGCCTAAATCAACTATCTCTTTCACTATCTTGTCCCTTTTTTCCACTATCTTCTTTTTAGCTCTAGGATGACTTAATTCTACTTATGGTTTATAAGACCTCAAATCTCATTCTTAGTTGGTAACATTAGACTTTTCAGACATAGCTTTCCCTCTTATGGGTAACTTTGGAAGAAAGTTTTGGATAAGAGAGTCTAGGGTATATTTTTGACCTTACTCAAATGCACAATTCACATGAATAAGAGTACACTCTTTCAAATCAGTCAACTCAGCACACTAGTCAGCTTCTCTCAAGCTAGGTGCAATCTCTCTACCATTCTAATCACTTTATTGAAGAAAAAACTCATCAACAAGGGACTGATCATTACTGTCTCTATCACCTTATGGATGAGGCATAGTTAAAAGGTTTATAGCAACACACGAATCATCATAGGTTTCTTAGGGAATAACTCTATTACACGAATTAGAATTTGAAAGAAGGGAAACTTTTTCTAAATGTCAATAGTCCCTCATTTATAGAAGTGGTGGCCTTTCACAACCATAAATAAGATCTTACAGACACAACTTCATAGACACCCTAGGACACTTGAATTCTATGCTTGGATACTAAGTTTTCATGCCCTGGGAGGGTATCTTGGACATGGCCAGAACTCAGAGACTATTGCTAGTCCTTTACCAAACCATTTAGCCTTGTTACATTCATTCAATCAATATCTAACATATCAGTGAAAGGCTAAAGATGAAAAAGGTTGACAATTTTAATATATTGGGGCCAAAGTGTATCAATCAAACTCCAATTCTCTCGTACAAAATAGTTTTATGGAAAATCAGTCAAGAGATGAAGATCTCAACATTAACTCATCACTGTCTAGTCTATGAAGCCTCTAACTCTACTATCTAGATGGAGCTACTGACAGGTTCATGGTTACCTCAAATTAAATAAAGAAAATCTAAACTGTAGTAGCTAGATGATAGTAATATAGAAACCCTTCGAAAGTAAGGAGGTCTCACCAATTAGAAGAATGCAAATAGATCCTAAAAAATACACCTGTTGATGATCCCTAATACCTGTCTCTACATCATAAAATGATACCGTCCAAATGAATGTCAGTATGTAGAATGTATAAGTATGTAAAACGGCTAAATGAAATATGCGTCAAAGTAGAATATGATTAACTCAAATAACTTGAATCAATAGATAAAAAACTTAATTAGGATGTCAAATGCCTATCTAGAGTAATAATAAAGAGTAGACAATTATCCATCAATACACATCTAATCTAATCCAATCAGAGTACTATCAGTATAGAACCTACCTGGGCATTTCTCTTATCCGGCAACAACCACTTATGAGCTAGAGATTGTACAATAATCCTGTTGATGTTGCCACAATCATTCAATACCTTGCTAGGGTAATAAAAAATTGATCCAACATGGATCCAATCAAATAATCAAGTTCTATTGTTTCTGGATATCAAGAAGCATAATCACATCACAAGGATAAACCATATCATAAGGTCATATTCATAAAGAGTCAAAACCACTCTGTCCTCAAAATAGGAACATATTCAACTTTAACATACTCAATCCTCAAAATAGGAATATGTTCGACTTTAACGGATATAGTCCACTCCTTTATTTGGCGACGTAGTTATTGAGTTAGAGTTGGACTTACTCTCACTCAATTCGGTGCTCGATACTTCTACTAAGACTCAATACTAATAAACAATCAATCTCAATTAGTCCAATCAATAGTCTCATAAGGACTCTTATCAATCTATCAATTCTTTCATAATCGAGCCTTTTGGCCTATTAACCATCCAATCAATTCTCAATCACATCTTTCAAGTGAGTTTAGACAATCACGTAGGAGGACTTTCAATTTAGACCAATCTTTAAAGTTCAAATTTTGAAGACTCGCAGGACCATCAAGTTTTATCAACCTATCATCATGCTCACATCACAATCATAATCAATAGTCTAAAAATAAGGCTCTAGACTCCATTCGTAGATTTATTCTTGCATTTATACTGCAATCATATCTAGGATTTTTAAAATATATGGTTTAAAACATACTTTAAAGGAAAGTTCATACAAATAATTAGTTATGCAAGGACATATAAGAATAGATTTTTCATCATGAAATTTTCAAGAACTAACTCATGTAGACTCAGTACCTTCGCCTTTCAATCTATCTCAATCAAGGGGGCACATGGAAGAACAATTTCATGCTTTAGTTTAGCCTTACATACTTGGGATGAATACAAACAATCAAATTGGCAAGAAACTGGCCTCAATCCTCTTGAACCCTAGCCTCTTCTTTTCTCTTTAGCCCTAGTTCTTAAGATGAATTAGCATAAATGATTGAAAATCCACTCTTAGGAATTGAATAAGGTTAAAAACAACTTCCAAATGACAGGGTTTTAGTCTAGGTTAGGTGGAGAAAGGATTAGAATACCCTTGATTTAAAAGCTAATCATCAAGTACTTCAATGAGACAATTTCACGATATGGACTTGTTGCGCTTCAGTTTATTTTTGGATAGAAAACTTAAAATGCATTCAGAAATTATTTTTCTATAACAATAACACATAAATTGCATCTATCAAGTTCATTTTATGTGTATATTATGCAAATCACATTTGTTCAGTGCGTTTCATGAACAAAACTAAAAAATGACTATCATGGGGTAGGTTCGCAAGGTGGACCTGTCGCGTACCTTTTTGGTTTTGCAACTTTGCTTTGAAAATTATCTTTTGATTTGATTGCTCTAAAATTTAATCAAGATTATTTTCTCACATAATTTTTCGTGCTGACTGCATTTTTGAACTTGGATTTTGCAAAAGAGTTTGGGAAGATACCTTAAGGAAGTGTCTCTCATTTAGGAGTATTTTGGTAATTTACCAAATGTAACAAAGGATTAAATGAAAAAGAAAGTTAAAAAGAAAGGGAAGGGGCGAGTGTGGTGAAAAGTAAATATATATGTAAGGAAAAAAGAGAAAAAGTGATGAAATGAGTTGTCTTAGAAGAAAAGTAATGCACTAACACTAAATATTTCAAGGTTAAAAGGCAAACGAGGAAAAGAAAAAGAGTACAAGGGCAGTATTAGAAGTGTCCATAAAAGAAATAGAATAAGACTACGAAAAGATGGAAAGATGGAATGTCATGTAAGACAAGTGGATTAGAGAGTTAAGTCACTACTAATATCCAAAATTACCACTCCCGTCCCCCAGTCGATATTACAACCAAATAAAGTCATGTTGATTCCATAAATGAAGCATTTTATCGATGGTCACTATACACTAAGGGCAAGCCTATAGTATGTTATTATATGTATAAACTTCTTTTCTAAGAGTGAGTATTTTATAATGAAAATTGGCCCTATATGGGTAGAATAGGTGTGAAACTAAAATAGAATGAGAGAAACTTGTATCCAAAAATAGCAAGCGCACTCTTGACATATGCATAGTCTTATTGCAGTTTTCATTACTCATACATGATCGTATTGACATGGTAGATTTGCAAGGAGTTCATTATTCAAGCTATATTGTATCTTATAGAGGAGCATGGTGCTAAGCATGAGCATGTATGATGCGTGAATGAGGAAATACAAAAATGTGATTAAAATGATTTGGTTAGGATCAATATGGGTGAACAAGGCCTGTGGTAGCAAATTTCATGTCACGACCCGGGCCGAGAGTCTAGTTGTGACACGGTGAATGGGAACCCCACATTCCCCAAACAAGCCTCAAGATACCAAAACTCACATCATCTATTCAGAAGCATATACAAAAGTAAACACATAGTTCTAAGGGATGGAAAAGTAGGACTTACGCTATAGGGGTAATTCAGGACTTGGGATCCTTCATATCAAGAAGCATAATCACATCACAAGGATAAACCATATCATAAGGTCATATTCATAAAGAGTCAAAACCAAAGCTCCAAATACATCATATGACATCAAACGTAGAGAGTGCATAAGATGTCTAACAATGCCTCTAGCATAAGATAGGTTGGGAGCTAAGACATACCATAGGCTCATCCTGAAAGAAAGTAAATTAGCTAATGATACCATAGGTAGAAAAAGTGGTGATTGGTCCTAGAAAGATAGGACTCACCATAATAAGTATAATCCACAATCTAAGCTACACATCTTAAGGTGGATAGATAGGCTCCTCGGTCCCTACATGGTGATATCATGTAGGAAAAATATGCATTAGTATGTTTGAATGTACTAAGTATATAGGGTGTAATACATTAAACTTACCAAACCTATACTTCAATGTTAGATGACAAGGGCACATACCATAGAAAGAGATATATAACAATGAATGTAATATAACAAGACGTCATGAAATTCATAATGCATGATGTGCATATGATGCTCATACATATAGTGGGGATATAACCATAATCGACATGTCAAACCCATGCGAGCTATTACATGAATATACCTGATGTTAACCTCCCATTTGGTGAGAGAAGATTACTTGCCAAAGGTAATCTACACCACACCTTACGATCCGGTCATTTCATATGTGGTGGCCATCTTCCTTACGACCCCATCATTTTGGAAGGATTTTCATTTCAAAACATATCATATCATATCATAAATGAATAGTCATCCCTTATGACTCGGTCATTTCGGTGATGACTACCATTCTTATGTTGGCACATCATTCAAGAAAAAGAAGAGGACCCTTAAGGGTAGCCCTGACGGCCCCAATTCATCGGTGCTAAGTCAACAACCCACGTGAATACTTATAAATATACATATTTTTCAAAGAAGTAAGTCATTTCAAATCACTTAAATGCATAATTGGGCTTAAAAGCCAAATAGCATTCATAATAGTTCATACGTAGGCTCAAATGGCAAATCATAGCTTATAGTCATAATACTCATGCATAAGAATAGCTCATTCATACATACATGATTGTGTAAGTACCCATATAATGCTCAAAGAGTCATAATCATAGACATATATGTGATCACATTCTTGTCAAAATCAATATCTTATCAAAATCATATCATAGAACATAATTGGGCTTAAGTCATGAACCAATGTCTTGAATGTAAGAACTAATGTCTTGAATGCAGATATCATGAATTATGTGAGGAAAACATGGGTAATTAAGATTCAATCTAAATTGAAACAATATAATATGAAATTCAGATGAAAACATAATTAAATCTACATTTAAAATCATAACATAATCACTTATGCATAAACAATCCTTGAAAAGGGACATGTATATTCATATTTTCATAAATCTAATGTAATTCATCATATAATAGTTTAAATCATCTTAATATCAGTAGATGAATGTAAATCATACATTATTTGAATTTAATAAATCAACATATTTAAAACCCAATTTAAAGTTGCTAAAATTCATGAAAAAGTACTAGAAAAGTTTTGAGTCTCTTTGGTTGAAAGGAACCAAAGATCAAACCCACATACCTAGACCCAATGAAGAAATCCCAAAAGATTTGAAGAAGAATTGAGCTAGTCTTGAATTCCCAAGCTTGAATCACACAAGTGCTCTTGACAGGAGTTTTTGAGTGAGTGTAGAATGAGAGAATGAATTGACTAATTTGAATAGGGTTTTAGGTTATTAGGAAACCTTAAGATGACATAGGAAGTCCCAAAAAGCCATCATTAGAATAAATTAAATTTACAAAAATGTCATTAATGAAATGGAGGAAAAAATTGCATATGACCACTTCAAGGGAGGGTTCACGGCCCGTGTGGCATTACATGGTCCGTTAACTTACCCGTGAACCCTCACTTAGCAAAGATTTTGGAAATTGGAACTTGACTTCAACACTTAGTAAAAACAATTGGCAAAGTTCACCTATGTGGAGGGCACTACGGTCTATGTGGAGTCACACGGTCCGTGTGAGCGCCTGTGCCCCCTTAATTAAAGAAATTTTGGATGGAAAAGGAGCCTCACTGCTGGCCTTATAGCCAGTGTCAAGCGATAAGACTAGTGAGCTTGGCCATATCCCTTTACTTGTTCCAAAAAATTGTTGGTTCAAGCTCAAGGTCATGCACACGGGCCGTACAAGCGTACAAGACGTGATTTCACACTTAAAATATAATTTTGGGAAGAAAGTTTATGATGGTACATCCATATGGTTCGTGGGAAGCCACACGGCTCATATGGGTGCCCGTGTGGCTTGCCTTAGAGATATGGTGGCAACACAACACATGAGGGCTTTACGAAAATAGGTATAATATCTTCATCCAAACTCCAAATGAGGTGAAACCAAGTGCATTGGTAGCTAATTCAAAGGGCTTTAATTTGATGGGTCGTAGCCTATCAAATTCTCTTTGTGCTATGAGATATGACCCTTTTAAAGTTGACCCTTCTATCAGTACTGGTGAAAAACTTAGCCAATGGAATTCCTTTGAACTTGGCCTAATATTGGAGTCCCATGATGGCCTTAAAAAACATAAGTAAGCTTGAATTGAGGGCTTGAAAGTGAACTTACATTGAGCTTTGACGTTCCATGGGAATCCCCCGATTAGAGTTCGAAAAGAGGATCCGAAAAGCATTTGAGCAAGTGAATGAGAAGCTAAGTGTTTAGAATAAGAAAAAATAGTAATGAAAGAGTTTACACTAATTTGGGGGTCCCATATAGGGGTCACACAACCCATGGAAGCTTCTATAAGGTGTCACCTTGGCCCAAAACTTTCTGAAACCGAATTCCAAGCATCACTAAATCTATACAAAATTCTGGGTCCTTACATCATCTCCACCTTGGAAAATTTATCCTCGAATATGGAAGAACAAGGCTTGAAAGGCTTGACTTAGAATACTAGTCTGAGTGGTCACCGTATAGGCAAGCGTACCAAAGGATGTACGGAATTCACCATTAGAGATAAGCTCATCCATCCTTGAAAGGCTTGACTTAGAACGGGAAACTTCCAAACACAAGGTACAATGCATAATTCATCATTTGAAAATCATTAAGTCATTACAACTCATATCAAATCATATTCAAATTATTTAAAATATCATGAAAATATCATTTTAATGCTGGCGTAAGCTTGTCATGCCATGAGACTCAAGCATTTAAAGGATTAGGACCACTTGGAGAAGGAAGAACCTAGCACCTTAGGCTTGAGTAGATTTTAAAAGACAGGGATATCTTTTATCATGCCTAACTCCGCCTCTTATGTAGCACTCCCTGCATGTTTATTTCTGCGAAGCACCTTAACCAAAGCCATATCTTTATTACAAAACCGCTTTACTTGCCTATTAAAAATTCTCTACCGGAACTTCCTCGTAAGACAAGTTCTCCTCCACCTCAACACCTTCCAAAGGCACGATAGTACTAGGGTCACCAACCAATTCTCTCACCATGGACATATGGAAGACTGGTTGAATAAAGCTCAAACTCGAAGGCAACTCCCACCTAAGCACACCACGTAACCTTACCAACTCTCTCTAAGTCACCCACACCCGAAACACATAACCGATATTGACACCAAAGTAACCCTCTCCCCCTTGGGGAAAACCCCCTATATTATCCTCGAAAACCAATTCATCCCAAGAAATGCATCAATGTCAAACATGTCAAGTTCCACAAGATCACACAGGAAGACTTTATGCAACACTGAAGTAGGACAACCATGATAACTCTATGTACAACAACAGATTCACCCACGGGAGTGATAACTAAAAAGGGGTCCGTCAAGATCTCAGGATTCAAACTAAACACAATAGCCAATAGAGGAATAACAAAAGACAGATTTGCAGCCGGATGAAACATAGCATAAACATCAACTCAAAGAATTTTAATGTACCAGTGACAACATTTGGGGCCTCTTCAACCTCCTAATGGGCATGAGGAGTATAAAACCTGTTATTCCTTTGGGCAACACCTTATGGAGCTCTTTTCTGGTTCTATCCACCTTGAGCCACCTGACCTCGATCCCTCTGTGTATTCTTAGGACAATTAGTAATCTTGTGGTCCTTATCACCACACCTATATCATACATCTAATTTCTTTCGGAAAATACCTGAGTGAGTCTTCCTGCACCTGTCACACCTAAGAAACTATGGTCCACTACCCCCCCAGAGCCTTAGGAGGAGGCAATCTTGCATTATCTATATTGGAATCTTGGCTCTATTAGAAGCAATAAAAACCACCACTAGAACCGGAGAACCCACCATCAAACCAAGCTCTTTTAGCATCATAAACTCTCCTCTCTTTAAGTTTCTCCCCTTTAATTTGTTCAGCATATACCATAGGCATAGATATATCCATAGCTCGAATAACCATCATTGTACGACATTCTTTCATAGCAAGCAAATCGGAGATGCTAGAAATGAACTTGTGCATCCTTGCATGAGGGTCAACCACAAATATCGGAGCATACTTAGAAAGCTTAGTGAACTTGAGGGCATAGTCCCTCACACTCATGTTCCCTCGCCTAAGGTTGATAAATTCAGTCATCTTGGCTACCCTAAGCTCAAGTGGGAAGAAACGTTCCAGAAAAGCAAGCTTAAAATTCTCCTAATTAACAGCATCACCACAAACTCTCTCTATAGACCACTGAGTGTACCACAGTTGGGCTACATCCTTCAACTGAAAGGCAGCTGGTTCAGCATGTTCCTCAAAAGGGACACCCATAACATTCAACACCTTGGTGAACTCATCAATAAACTCTTGAGAATTCGCATTAGCCTTAGACCCAAAGAACATTGGAGGATTCATCCGGGTGAAATCCCTCACTCTAGAAGCTGAGTGGTATCCTAAGGAAGGTTATTCTACCTAGTCTGAGTGGTCACCACATGGGCAAGCATAGCAAAGGCCATACAGAATTCACTATTATAGATAGGCTCATCCATATATCCTTTAGGTGCTTAACCCTCATTAGTTGGAGCAGGTCTACCATGAGGCATCTTCTGAAATAGAGCAAGGATACCATTAAGATCAATAAACCAAAGATACTATTCATAGCACGATATAAGATATGAAAAAGTGAGACAATTCCTAGAACATCGTCATAGCCTCCCACTCATAGGCATGGTACACTTTATACCCATAAATAGGACTCTACTTGATGCGATATGTTGGACTCTGAGAATTATTTACAAACCTAAGGCTCTGATACCATCTGTCATGACTCGAGCCGAAGGTCTAGGTGTGATACGGTGAATGGGAACCTGAGAGTCCCTAAACATGCCTCAAGATACCAAAACTCATAACATTGATTCAGAAGCGTATACAAAAGTAAACACATTGTTCTATGGGATAAAAAAGTAGGACCCACACTCTGGGGGCAATTTCAGGACTTGGTATCCTTCATATCAAGAAGCATAATCACATCACAAGCATAAACCATGTCATATATTCATAAAGAGTCAAAACCAAAGCTCCAAATACATCATATGACATATAATGCACAAGATGTCCAACAATGCCTCTAACATACGATAGGTCAGGGACCAAGACATACCCCGAGCTTACCCTCAAAGAAAGTAAATTGGCCAATGATACCATAGGTAGAAGAAATGGTGGTTGGTCCTCAAAAGATAGGACTCATCACAATAAGTACAATAAAAAATCTAAGATAGACGTCATAAGGTGGATAGATAGGCTCCTATGTCCCTACATGGTGATATCATGTAGGCAAAATATATGTTAGTATGTTTAAATATACTAAGTATGCAGGGTGCAATGTATGAAACTTACCAAACCTACACTTTAATGTTAGATGATAAGGGCACATAATATAGAAAGGAATATATAACAAGGAATGTAATATAACAAGATGCCATGAAATTCATAATGCATGATGTGCAAATGATGCTCATATATATAGTGTAGATGTAACCATAATCGACATGTCAAACTTATGTGAGCTATTACATGAATTTGCCCGATGTTGACCTTCCATAGGGTGAGAGAAAATTACTTGCTAAAGATAATCTATACCACACCATACAACCCGGTCATTTCATATGTGGTGGCCACCTTCCTTATAACCCGGTCATTTCGGAAGGATTTTCATATCAAAACATATCATATCATATCATATCATATCATAAATGAATAGTCATCCCATATGACCTGGTCATTTCAGTGATGACTACCATTCCTATGCTGGCACATAGTTCAAGGAAAGGAAGAAGACCCTTTGATATAGCCCTGATGCCCCCAATCTATCGATGCTAAGTCAACATCCCATGAGAATACTTATACATATAAATGCTTTTTAAAGAAGTGAGCCATTTCAAATCACTTAAATGCATAAGTGGGTTGAAAAGCCAAATAACATTCATAATAGTTCATACTTAGGCGGAAATGCCAAATCATAGCTTATAGTCATAATACTTATGCATAGGAATAGCTCATTCATATATACATAGTGGTGCAAGCACCCATAATGCTCACAGAGCCATAATCATAGACATATATGTGATCACATTCTTGTCAAAATTAATACCTTATCAAAATCATATCATAGAACATAATTAGGCTTAACCACTTCATAATTTCTATAATAATCCAATATCATAAATGCAAATGTCATGAATGGTGTGAGGAAAACATGGGTAAATAAGATTCAATCTAAATTAAACAATATAATATGAAATAAAATATAATTAAATCTATATTTAAAATCATAATATAATCACTCATGCATACACAAGCCTTGAAAAGGGACATACATATTCATAATTTCATAAACCCAATGTAATTCATCATATAATAGTTTAAATCATCCTAAAATCAGTAGATGAACATAAATCATACATTATTTGAATTTTAAGAAATCACCATATTTAAAACCCCAATTTAAATTAGTTAAAATTCATGAAAAAGTGCTACAAATGTTTTGGGTCTCTTTGGTTGAAAGGAACAAAAGATCAACCCACATACCTAGACCCATTGCAGAAATCCCAAGAGAATTTGGAGAAGAATTGAGCTAGTCTTT